>QANU01065642.1:428-33663 GCA_003254905.1 Nissolia schottii | reverse complement strand
TTATGGCAGTTAAGAACTAAATGAATTGATCTAGGTCAAGCTCAAATAGTTGTAACTTTCGTTCACAATATTCAAGCATAAAATCAAGCTTATTCAAAGCACTATTGTTCTTAACCTGGTTTGTAACTTAACTAGCATAACTTTCGTTCATGCAAGCAAGTCTCAAGTTAAGAATCAAAAGTACTAACAACAGCAAGCATTAAGCACAAGATCATTCATTAAAATCATAAGACTTCATAGAATCATAAACATAAGTTACAATGGATACATTAAGAAATAAAGCACATCAATCCCAACATAAAAGAAAGTTAGCTATCCATTATCATGGATAGTTTACAGACTTACAAGGTTGTAGAGCAATGGTTGGTTGAGAAGAGTGGTGAAATGTCTCCACACCTCCACCACAGATCGCAACCGTTGACAATTCGGCAGCACTTCCTCTTAAGGAAAGCTTCTAAACCCTAACTTTCTTTCTAAACCTAACCTAAGTAATGTATGGGAAGTGTAAAATGGAGATGGTATGGAGTGAATGAAGTGGGGGGTATGGATGGTGGTAAATGCCTCGGCCTCCCTCTATTTATAGGCAAAAGTTGGATGCCATCGCTCAGCGGTTTGAGTACTATCGCTGAGCGATTAAACTCTTATCGCTGGGCGGCGGTGCGTTACCGCTGAGCGATTGTACTTTGCATTAAATGCTCGGCAGCTTTTTGCAGGTCGTGCTGACGTGGCGCTCCGTGATTGGCTGGCTCCAGTTGGCTCCAGCTGGCTTAATGATGGCGCGGTGCAAGTGGCTTGCCGACTTGATTTCGCTGAGCGATTAGGGCAATACCGCTGAGCGATTCGATCTTTAGCGCTGAGCGATTCTTGTCCGTCGCTGAGCGATGCCTTCGTCCAGAATCTTCTTTTTAAGCTCTTTTCCAATTCTGCCCTTTTCCTTGTGTTCTTCATGGGATTATTCTTCATAATTATGTTTGCATCCATTCTTCAAAATATAATTAAAACCTACAAAATACAGGGATTAATTAGATAAATTCATTAAAAACGTAACAGATAAGTGCCATTTTGATATGTCAAAATTGTATAAATTAGGCACTTATCACAGGCATAGGCCTGCATGAATGAAAGAAGCTAAGGGGCCCCACCAAAAGAGAAAGAATGAAAGCGGATCGTGTCATAGGGCCGATCTAAGCGCGTCCACGCCTGATCATTCATAGGTCTGATCCCTCGCCATGCCACAGGGGATGGTTGCACTAATTGTATTCGATGTTTACCTCCTATGAGCCTTACGTGGTTAGCTACCACACCGGTTAAGAGCGCTGCCGGGTCGATACAGTAGTAGCAAAAAGAGGTTGTAGTCCGAGGCCACGGCTACAAAGGCGCGAAGGACTAAGTAGGACGCAGCCACAGGGCGTGTAAGAGATCCCCAAATTCCCTCATGCACCACATAATTAGATGTATGAATTGATGACTGATGATGTGATGATGAACATGTATGTACATCTATTTAAGCATTATGAATAACTGTTTATGCATTATATATCGTCAAGGGAACGACCCAAGACGAGTAATATGTCTCTAGTAAGAACGTCTAGTTAAAAAGCACGGAGCTAAGGTAATAAAAAGATTAGACAACCAATCACCTAGTAACGTAGATAAGGCTGCGCAGAGTATAGGCCCAACATCATAATCAGTAGGGTGTTAGTTGCATGTCCACTTAGATTAAACTCTGGGCGGTTGGAGAATAACCGAGAAATAAAAAGCCACGAATAAAATGTTACTCACTGAGGACCTACAGTTCTCACCCCCACTCGCTTATGGCTCCAGGAATGGAAGATGAATCTTACTACGCAGATGCTATGGAACCCGAGGAGGACGTGCGAAGGGAGACCTAGCAGGCAGTGTAGTAGATGTTATAGGAAGGAAATAAATGTATTACTTGCCTTAAATGCGGATTATGTAATATAACTATACTATGGTGTGTATTTGCATGTCCTAAGGACCCTCGATGTATATAGCTTATGTATATATTACCTTGGAACTCGACTTACCAAGTGTATCGTTTGTTATATTACTCTGTTACACGCACGGCTCTTAAATTGGAAACCGTATGCTTAAAAAAAATGGGTCCCTATTTTGTTAACACCACTATTTTTGAAAAACTGACAAAATGACCATGAAGTAAACAACCTAGCGGGAATTTCGTACGGCTCGAGCGTACAGGGTCGGCTGGGGTGTTTCACCCACGCTCCTACCCGTTACTTGGATTCTCTCGTCTCTTCCCACACCTTCGGAACTTATTTCCGTAGGGTTGGAAAATGTCGCCCGCTCCTCTAGTTCTGCGGGACGCTTCCCTCGCTTGGCCCTCTTCCTTCTGTCTCCCTCACTACTTGTTGTGGTCAGATCTCTTGCTGACCTCTCCAAAATCTTGTATTTGTTCACCCTCATCGCATAGTCACACACGTCCACGTGAATGACGAACACCTGCACCTCAAGCTTTCAACCTCTAAAAGAGTCCGTACCCTGTTTCAATATGCGAAATCCTTGCTAAGGGAAAAGTGGGATGTTACATCCTTAGCATTACTGGTAGCCGCGGTCCCATGTAGTCAGTGGGGTTGTCATCCCTTTTTCAACTACAACCCATTTAAACCATTCCGCTCTTAGAATGGTGGGGGTCTACCTCTAGGTGATAAACCAGGAGTCGGCTCGCCTGTGTTCGTCCTTGTGTACACAGGGGGTTCTTTTCTTCGGTCTGGACCTCTTGTACAAAGATGTTTATTTTGCAGGTCCAGACTTTCTGGACCAAGATGTTCATTTGGCCTATTCCTTCTTTTTCTAACCAAGATATTCATTTGGCCTATTCCGTCTTTCATGCACAATGGTATTCATTCTGTACATCTTACCCGTATTTTAAATGTCATGACATAAAAGCTCAAGCATTACTTTTTCTCCTTACTATCTTTTTTCTCTTTTCTCTTTTTCTTTCTCGTACCGGGTTGAAACCCACGTTCAGACCGAAGCCTGCGTATCATAGTCTTAAACCAGTCCTTCTTGGGGGACTATCAAGGGGCTTGTCAGGTATGACGTGCCAAGAGAGGGATTTCCTATTATATAACTATGTCATTTCTTCAAGGTACACCAACCCTTGGTCAGGCCTTCTTAAGATATTACCAGTTCCTATGTTCAATTATCGTCTTTAAACATTAAGTCATTTAACACTAGCGATCTAGGGTCGCTCTAAGCTTAATGGTGACCAGTCCTCATGATGTATGTGCTTGTCAGCTTTTTTGTTCTTTTCCATCGTTTGTTCTTGGTTGGCTGGGGGTGATGCAGATGGAAGGACGTGATTCCATAAACTTGTTGCAAACTCTTTTTTTATAGACAAGTCCAGTTAGAGCCCTCGGGTTTCAGTCCGCTCAGCGCTCTCCTGAACTCCCTCAGGTTCTGAACCATCCTTTTCTAACTCACGTGGCGTCCAGAACCAGACCGCTCAGTGCCCCGTACCTGAACTTTTGCCACCACGTGACCTCTAATGGGACAAGCTTTGGTCCCAGCCCAGGCCGCTCAACGCCTTGGGGCGATTCCAGCACCTGAAATTTGAGAGTTTGGCCAACTTCCATGCATCCTCTTCCAAAAAACTTCCATACTTTTTCAAGGTTTTAAACACATAATTCCATCCATCACTAGCTACTAGGAACATCCTAACCATCTACATGCACATCCATACATAATCATCAAACTAACTTTCCTAGTAAACATACATGCACACATAGAACTACATAACAAATCAAGTATACCATAGAGGTGATTAAACCTAAGTTACCCACTTCCTAGAGGCTAGTTTGATGACGATGAAGGTGAGGGAGAGTAGTCCTTCTAGCGCAAAGTGTTGTCCTAGCTTAGGTCGGGCCTCGGCAGTGTGATCGCAGTGCATGCGGGCAGAGTTTCAGCTAGTCTAAGAGAGTGTTTGTGTGTGAATATGATGACTGGTGGCATGGATATTTATAGCCACGAAATTTGCCACCATTTTCCCATTTTGTCCTTCCCCATAATTACCGTTTTGCCCTTTTTAATTTAGTTAATTAATTAATTAATTGGATTAGATAAATAAAATGTCAAATCAATGAATAGTGACCTATATTTTATTATTTTTTCTCAAAAATCTGATTCATTCATGTGGGGGAATTCAGATTTGGTGCCTCCCAGTCCCGTTTCACTTGTGTTTGATCAATCGTTGTCCCGCTGCATCGCGCACGGTCGTTCGAAAAATATTCCGATCATACCGTCGCGATCCTCTAATTTTTCTTGATATGGAATTTAGGTTATCCAAAGGTATTTGGGAATTGTTCTCCAGAGGAGTATTCTTCCCGGATACCTGTTAGGCATCGATAATTTCCAGTGACCGAGCGTAGCCCTTTCGCTGTCGACGGAACTTCGCAGAACAACAAGCCCTATGTCCTATGGATGCTTTTAACCTAAGACTCCTATTCTCACCTCTCTAACTTAATTTAGGACTTATTTTATATTTATTTCTACGAACTTTTTACTAAGAAAAAAGCGGGATGTTACATATACCGTGAAGGTTTAGAAGCTGGGCGAACATGCTAGGACCTACGAGGCAAGTGTGGACGAGTTTTCCCCATAAAGGACAAGTTTAGGGGGTTTTTGTCTCCCCTTGTGGCCTCTCCACAAACTAATGCGACAATTTTGCATTTGAGATCCTTCTGCTAAGTCTTTCTGTGGGGCACCCTTGATCGCTTTCATTCCCTCTTCTTGGTAGAGATACTCTTAAGCTCTTTCTTGTATCTCGATCAGGCTTTTTGGTGGCTTTTTTTGATAGGTTTTTCGAATACATGAGAATAAGCCCTTTTTTTCAGTTAAAAATTTATTTTTTTAATAAAATAAAAATAAGTACAAAGAAACAGAGTTTTTTACTCTTTTACCCTCGTTACAGGGACTAATTACCAAAATACCCCCATTTCAAAACTAATTACGCAACTACCACTGTTTGGGCTGACGTGGACTTCGCAGGCCGCGTGACGAATTTAGCACAAACCCTTGAGACCCATTAACACTAAATTCGCCAATACAATTGGCGATTTCAATGTAAAACCCTAAAGCCCATTAACCCTAAAATCGCCAACTCATTTGGCGAATTCAACCTGAATTTGCCAACCATGTTGGCGAATCCAACCCCGGGGTCATTTAAATTTACCCTTCCCCCCATTCTGCAGCACTCCTATCATTTTCTAAAATTTCTCTTATCTCTCTAAAAGTTTCCTCTCTCTAGAATTCCAGAGCTCTTCCTCTTACTGACCACCTGTCCCGGCTGCTCCNATTTACCCTTCCCCCCATTCTGCAGCACTCCTATCATTTTCTAAAATTTCTCTTATCTCTCTAAAAGTTTCCTCTCTCTAGAATTCCAGAGCTCTTCCTCTTACTCACCACCTGTCCCGGCTGCTCCTCTACTTCGATTCGTGCATCAGCCTTGTAAGTTTTAACTTATGCAAAATTTATTAGTTCAATTAAAAAAAAATTTGTGCTGTTTGTAACATTGTATGTTATCTGTATTGAGTTCAATTAATAATTTTTTGTGCTGTTTATAACCCTTAAAAATTTATAGTAGATTATAACATAGAGTTGTTTGTGCATTGTACGTTAGTTGTATTAGTGACAATTTAAGATATAGCTGTACTATGTTGTATAGATTTAGGGACTAGATAAATTCTTGTTATCAAATCAAATCAAATAGATTGTATGTATGGATTGTTGACGTATAACGTGTTGTAAACCCTAAACTCTAATACAAAACCTTAGACCCAAAGCCCAATACCCAAACTCCTAACCCTAAAATCCTAATCCCTAGACCATAACCCAAAACCCTAAACCCAAACAAAAACATAACACCCTAAACCAAAAATGCAAAACCCAAAACCTAAACCCTAAGCAAAAAACTGTAAACACTAGCCCTAAACCAAAAATCCTAGCCCAAAACTCTAAACCCTATCCCTAAACTATAAACCCTATATCATAACCCAAAATCGTAACCATAAACCTAAAATCCAATACCCTAAATCCAAACCCAAAACCCTAACCCAAAATCCCAAAAACTTAACCATAACCCCTAAACCATAAACCCTACCCCATAAACTTAACACCGAAGACCTAACCCCTAACCACTAAACCCTAAACCCAACACTAAAAACCTAACCTTAAACCCTAAATCCTAAGGCCAACACCCAACACCTAAACTCTAATCCTAAATCCAACACCCAACACCAAAAACCCTAACCATAAACCATAACCCAAAACCCAAAATGTAAAACCCAAAACCCAAAACCCAAAACCCGAATGCATCCTAACCCTAAACCCTAACAAACTTGATCTGGCCTATTCATTTTTATATTTGTATAATTGTGTAATTGTGTTATATTACAACGTATAGGATTGCTCATCACATCACACCAGGTCCAGAGGACGCATATGTTCTTGAGCTACAGCCACTTCACGTGTCCCATCATATTTGGAGCGGGGCTCCTAATAGGGTCTTACGAGTTAGGAGAGTGCATGCTGTGAAGCCCGAGGAAAAACACAGAGACCCCCATAGTGCATCATTCCATATCTAGAGCAGGCGGGGTTTATCATGGTGGTTCACATGGGTTATTGCGTCGTCGGCCATGTATTGATACCCATGAGGTGTAGACAGTACACGTGATACCCATGAGGTGGTTGCCATCCTGGGTGCACATTATCTACTGATGTGATGATGTTCTTGTGCCGATCAGATATGAGACATATCCCCTGCTGTTGTGTGACATGTTGACGCAAACAAGATAAAAACCAACTCCATGCCTCTTTTGTTTCCCCGTCTACAATAGCAAATGCTAGGGGCAATGGCCGTCGGTTTCCGTTTTGTGTGGTTGCAATTAACAGCTTTTGCTTATATTTGCCATACAAATGAGTCCCATCAACTTGGATAAATGGCTTGCAAAACCGAAATCCAAGCACACATGGCTTGAAAGCCCAAAACAAACGAATAAACTGCCTTTTAGAAGAATTAACATGGTTATGCACCACATTGTCATCGGTCTCCAACAAGACCACAGTGTCTGGCATAAAATGTTTCATGGCCTCTAACCATCAAGGCAACCTCTCGTATGATTCCTCCCAACCACCAAATATCTTAGTGCATGCTCGTTGTTTCGCCAACCAAGCCTTACGATAGGACAAATTGTAACCAAATATATTCTTGATCCTCTCAAGTATCATGCATATCTCAACATCAGGCCGTGTTCTAACCATGCCTTGTATATACTTCTGGACCAACACAGACCGCAGCTTCTTATGATCTTGTGTAATACCAATGTTTACATAGGTATGCGGCCCACTATACTGAGAGATCTTCTACTGATTACATCTCTTGCTGTTAATTGCTCTGACCCTCCAACTGCAAGAAGCCCCAAACTGAGAACACTTAGCGGTCAGTCTCTGTGTATTAGAGTGATCAACCTTATAATCTCGATGTCGTTTGATAGAGTAGTGATCTAAAGCTGATTTGACTGCATCTTTTGTTGGAAATTGCAATCCAACAGGCAGTTCTCCTTGTGAATTCCATGCATCATACTCAGCAGTACCGAAGCTATCAAATGTCCCAGAAAAAGCTTCCCAATTAATCTCTGAAAACTGAGGACAAAGAGGCCTAAATAATATGATATCAGGAGTTACACTAGCTGGATGAACATTGCTAGCATACACACCAATTGGAGGGCCAGGGGTAGGCACCGAGCGGATCGGGGAAACTTGATGCACATTAACATATGCATCAACCTCATCTTCTGAGTCCATAATTATATCATCAGCATGGTCATCCACAGTAGCAGGTAACACCTCTTCATCCTCACTTGTCTCAGACAACACTTCTCTCATATTGGGTGAAGTTGTAAGTGCGGAATGACATGTGGCAGTGTCTTGTGGTGGGATCACTTCTTCAAACACGGGGGCTGAACACCTCATTGACTGTTGCGTCCATATAGGATTTGAAGGACCACATTCAATTTGCACATGACAGCTCTTTCCTTCCCTTGTCTCTGTTTCGACAAAAAGATCCATAAACTCATGTGGACCAGCTTCAAACACATCTATCATGCAGGCAATGTCATCATCATCAACCATGTCACTACCATAATATTTCGCCTCCGCACCCGCCCCGTGCATTAGCCGATAAACCATTCTTGATACAACTTGATTCTGGTCCAGCCTTAATTTCAAAGATATTTTCCTCTTCAAATCTTCTATACTCATGCCCCTCCTAATCATGACAGACTTTGGCATAGGCCCATCATACATCAACCCACGTTCACCCTTGTACATTCTCCCATTAGAATGAACAAACACAACAAGAGGTTTTCCCATGTTGTAATTCTGTTTACAACACATTACCCGTCAAACATGCATACAACAACAATCTATCTATTCAATAAATCTATACAACATACAACAGCAACAATCTACACANGTAACGTTGATTGCATGAAAATGCAATATTTGTCGAAATAGGAATAATTTCTTAAATACCCAATTCACCCCCCTCTTGGGTATTGGTTACCAAGACCAACACTAGGGCCCACACATACCACAACAACAGCATCCTATACATACAACAGCAACATTCTATACAACAACAACATACAAATTATATTACAGTATGCACCAATGTATCATAAATTGTCACTAACACAGACAACATACAATATTATATTACTCTATACAATAATCTACTAATAAACAAGTAAGTAAACATTTACACACTCAAGCACTAAAAATTATTAATTGAACTAATAGAACTAATCAGGTATCTAGCACAAAAAATTATTAATTGAACTAATATAACTAATCAAGTAAACATTTACATACTCAAGCACAAAAAATTATTAATTGAACTAATAGAACTAACAAATTTTGCGTAAGTTAAAACTTACAAGACTGATGCATGAATCGAAGTAGAGGAGCGGTCGGGACAGGTAGTCAGCAAGAGCAAGAGCTCTAGAATTCTAGAGAGAGGAAATTTTTAGAGAAATAAGGGAAATTTTAGAAAATGAGAGGAGTGCTGCAGAATGGGGGGAAGGGTAAATTTAAAGGCTACCCGGGTTGGATTCGCCAACCGTGTTGGCGAATTTGGTTCAAATTGGTCTTAGGGGTTTCTATTAAATTCGCCAACTGTGTTGGCGAATCTGATGTGGATGGCCACGCGGCCCGCAGAGTTCACATCAGTCCAAACGGTAGTAGTTACGTAATTAGTTTTGAAACGGGAGTATTTTGGTAATTAGGCCATAAAAGAGTAAAAAATTCAAAGAAACATCCTCCATAATGTCTCAAAATTGTAAGGAGGGCTTGTAACTTAACAACAAAAATGAACACGGCCACATTGCGATCCTAAAATCTTGAAAAACCCTCACCAAAAACAATATCTTGAAAAATAAAAAACCACCCGGCCACCCAACAATTGAACACTCACGCTCTCTGGAGTTTCACGAAGGAAACCCTCGAAGACTCTCTCCATCGGCCGTCGTCCCCGTCAGCTCTCCGTCGTTGCCCTGGTCGTGGAGCTCGTTCACGTCCTCGCTCTCAACCTGAATGGGTTACATTCAACACTGTAGACATGGTCTCAGGCAGATCATCAGATTCAGATACGCCTCCAATCTGCTCAGAAATTCTGCGGAATCGCAGTTCACCTATGCAGTAAAACCCCCAAATTTCATTTCCCCTTTTGCTGCGAAGTCTCGTTACTCCAGCGCCCCCTCCGCCTCCGCCGCCGCCAAAATAGTGCAGGAGCTTCTGGCCGACGTGGAGAACGACAGGATTAGGGAGAAACAGGAGAGAATAAGGTCCGGTCTAGACACCGCCGACATCGACGCCGAGTATGAAGAGGACTACATGGGCGTTAGCCCGCTCATCGAGAAGCTCGAAAAGGAGAAGCGCAAGGACACCGCTGACCTCAACGGCTACGAGGAGCCGTCCGATTCCGAAAGCGACGACGATGACGAGAGGTTCAGCCGCGACGCCGTCCAGAAGAGGTTCGACGACTTCGAGCGGAAGTTCAAGAAGCACCAGGAACTGCTCAGGAGATTCGCCGACGCCGAGACGCTCGACGACGCATTCAAGTGGATGAGCAGAATCGACAAGTTCGAGGACAAGCATTTTAAGCTGCGTCCTGAGTACAGGTATTAGAAGAGGATGTGACCGGAGATTGGTTAGAGCCGTTGATATTTGGTTAGGAATTAGTTAATCGTTAGTTACACTTGTTTTATTGTACCGTAAAGTCCGCATTTCAGTTTTCTCTCAATTCTCTCAATCTTTTCCTCCCTATTTTGGCTCTTTACTGTGAACTTAAAACGACAGGGTTATTGGGGAGCTCATGAATCGCCTCAAGGTGGTAACGGATGAGAAGGAGAAGTTCCTTCTGCAGCACAAGCTGAACAGGGCAATGAGGTTGGTGGAGTGGAAAGAAGCTTACGATCCTGATAACCCTGCGAATTACGGCGTTATTCAGCACGAGCAGGTTGGGCCTTCTGTGGACGCCCTGCAGAATGCAGGCTTCGAGAAGGAGAATCAGGCCACACAAGGAGAGAATGAGGATGCCGATGCCGCCGCTGACGATGATGCCGAGGAGGAGTTTGATGACATGAAAGAGAAAGACAACATACTGCTGGCGAAACTTGATGCTATTGACAGGAAACTTGAGGAAAAGCTTGCTGAGCTTGAATATACCTTTGGAAGGAAGGGTAAGCTTCTGGAGGAAGAGATCAGGGATCTTGCGGAGGAGAGAAATGATTTAACTGAGAAGAAGAGAAAGCCTCTTTATCGGAAGGTAGCTAATAGATGCATGTGTGGTCCTATCATCTTTATTGCTTAGTGGCTGCCCTTGTTTTCATTGATAATTTATTAGTCATTCTTCAAAACGAAATTTCATTGACAGCTTGAGTGCATTGTTTTCCTTGATGATCATTTGTCTTTGTTTTCTATTTTCTCTTTCCCACAATTGATGATTGGTGGATACACTAACCTAACTTAGGTATGAGAAAAGACCAACAGTGCTGCTGTTTAGGCTGTTGTGAATTTTGTTTTTTCATTTTGAAGGATTTTGATACAATTAATTGTTTGCTGTTTTTTTCCATGGAATCTAACTTTTGTTGCCACAGTATTTATCTTGGATATTCCTGCATTTAAGTGTATCACTTGTGACTGAATTGAGACATGTATTTTGATATCTAATATATAGCCTCAAATACAGTTTTCAACCGACCAGCACTTGAGTGTTTGTTTTCTGTCATGTTATTTTGTACCATATCGCTGTTTACCTTATTATCTGTCCAATCTTTAACCTCGGTGCAGAACTTTTCATTTCACTAACTAGCCCAGCTCTGCTTATAGAAAGAAAACTTTTCTCTGTGTATGCGTGTAAGTAAATGTAAGCTTGTGAGGCAATTCCCTCCCCTACTCTTTGGCTAACCAAGATAATTTTCTTCACTATTGAAACAAACTAGTTGACTGTATGGTATGTTAGATTATAGAATCATTTTGTAGAAGGAATAAGATGCAGAATTGATAATAGACTAAAATTCCAGACAAATTAATTGAATGAAAGCTCCTGGGTTTTATCAAGTAATTATTTTTCTAATTACAAAAGGATAAGAGGGGGAAAAAAAAAAACTTAATCTTGAAGTCATAAAAGCATACCTAAAGATGAGAAGAATTTGAATTTTCAAAAGGTTTTAGTCTTTCTTTATTTGATTTCTTTTTGTCATCATCCATAACAAGTGAACTGATTTTCTTCTTTACAATAATTACATGATGTCAGAAATTTGCCTGAGTAGGCATGTTGCATTCTGTTAGTAGCAGATCTACTGCTTGGGTTGATTTCCTGATCTGTTTTTCACCAATGTGATTGATGATATATTAAATGTTCATGCTAACAAGCTAGAGATTGTGGGTATATGCTTTCGCGAATTCAATAGCATTTTATATATGTATCTCTAATACTGAAGATTGACATCCATTGTTGCCCCTTATCTAAAATTTCTATGCTGGCTCATGGGTATACTATGTCTGAGAATGGTTATTCTGTTCTAAGTGCCAATAGTGACCCCTTTATTTTATTCTACACTTTCAGCAGCTCTAATAATGCTCTTTTATGGCTACCTGCATTTCTTGGTTGATCACTATCCTCTATTCCAACTTATATTCATTTGAATACCTCCTTTGACTGTTATTCATGGTTTTTTTTTTAATTAAACGCAGATTAATATGTTGGTCATCTTTAAAGATATTGCATTTTTGTAGTTCACACATTGTAATTGATCCTTGTGTTGTGCACTTTCATTGCTCTGCTTGCTTCTATAAATTTGGTTTTTTTCCCCATATTCATATTTGTGTTCTTTATAAATCTAAGATTTTTGTTCTATTTTGTTTGTTGTGTTTGGACCAGGGTTTTGATGTAAAATTGATAGATGTGAACCGAACTTGTAAAGTCACTAAGGTACTCCACATACCTCTAATTCCTTCTGTGGCCCCCACCTCTCTCTCTCTCTCTCTCTCTCTCTTTCTCTTATGTTCTTAGTTTGTTTCCTATCTTATGATCTAGGGCGGACAAGTTGTTAAGTACACTGCTATGCTAGCTTGTGGAAACTATAATGGTGTTGTTGGTTTTGCCAAAGCCAAAGGCCCTGCAGTCCCGGTTGCCCTTCAGAAGGTATCAAGTCTATCTTATTTTGTCTTTCAAGTTCTGATTTAAGGTTGTGAGAGTACCCACCGATATGAACCAGAAATAAGAAAAAGTATGATGTATTATTCACTCCCTTGAACTGAGAATTCAGCAAAGGAAGAAGAGAAGACAGTTATAGAAGTTCAGGAAAAGAGTCCAATCCCAATTCTTGCCTAATTCCCTCTTACCCCTATCCCCTTGCCCCCATTCCCAACAGAAACACGCACACAACACCTCTCACGCCCCTCCTTGCCGAGTTAGCAAGTTAGTTATGCTAATTTAGGCCCATGGGCCCACTTGATTCCGTGCAGTCTCTACTCTCTTGGTTGCATTTTCTCCTGAACTTCTCTATTTCTCATATTAGGCTGGTCTCTTACGGGTTGTTTGGCTGTGAATTCTTTCAGACTGTTCTGTGTTCAATGTAGAAATGTTTCACAAGTTGCCCAATATTTATATCTACAGATATTTTTGTTTGTTTCAGTTTTGTGCTAGTTAAATTTTGACGTGTCTTGTGACTTTTTCTTGGTCCTGGCAGTTTTAAGGACGCTATTCTTTGGCCAATGTTCTGATGATAGTTTGACATAGGCCATGGTTAAACCTAAGATAGTTGGTGTATAATTGGTGGGATGGGAGGGATTGCGATTGGTGGTTGTAGTTCCTATTCTGCCATTAGAAATGTTCAACAGGAAATAGTTGCTTTAGGATTCCACAAATCTTATGCAAATTTTATTCGGTACACAAATTTTGCCCAGATTTTCTGTTTCAACATGCTTGATTCTAATTCAATTAATAGATCTTGCTAGATTACTATCAAAGCATTCAAATAATTTCAATTTTTCATTTTTATTATTTCTAACTCTTTAAGTTGCAGATGGTACTGGTTTTGCGTCTTTCTATTCTAACTAAAAACTGAATTTGGTCAGGTTTTATTTTTGATTTTAAGCTATGTGATGTAATATCTTTTAAAGTAAGTTGATTGATTTGTTTAATCACCAAGTGTGTTTATTTTCTCAGGGTAATCTGAAATCTGATTTTGAAAAATGTTCTAAATTTTGAGGACATTGTGTGTATCAGCCTAAGCATAATAGAAGTACTTTAATTTTTTTAACTCAATGACAAAAAGAACTCTTATATTCAATGCAGTTTAATATTTTGAAAAATACTGAAGTAATCCTTGATTTGACTACAATCAGGCATATGAGAAATGCTTTCAGAATTTGCATTATGTGGAGCGACATGAGGAACATACAATTGCACATGCAGTACAAACGTCATATAAAAAGACGAAGGTATCTAATCCCTTATCATCATTCTAGTAGTACTTTGAACATTTATCTCCTTGATAAAATTTCATCTTCTATAATAGTTTGTAAAGGCTTTGTAGTTGTGGAATAGAAACAGTGTTTAGTTTGTCTTCAATTAATAATAGTTGAGTTTATACTGCCTGTATTTATCCTATTATGAGATTTTATGCCGTCTGCATTGTTCCATAGGTGTATCTCTGGCCTGCTCCTACTACAACTGGCATGAAAGCTGGCAGAATAGTCCAAACCATACTGCATTTAGCTGGTTTTAAGAATGTCAAGTCAAAGGTAACTGTTGACTTCCGAATAGAATCAATGTATTGAAGATCCACCAATTTTGGTCTTTGCTCTAATTTTAAATACCTTGATAGGTGATTGGTTCCAGAAATCCTCATAATACGGTTAAGGCTGTCTTCAAAGCCCTTAATGCTGTGAGTGACTCAGTATCTTGATGATGTTTCAATGCAAACATTTCAATGATTATTCTTTCTGATATTTTGTGACATTTCTTGTTTATCTCAGATTGAAACGCCAAGGGATGTTCAAGAGAAGTTTGGTCGGACTGTGGTTGAAAAATATCTTTTGTGATGGACATGATGCTCTGGAATCTTTTATTAGCCTCCTTTCCATGTGTTAGGTTTTTTTTTTTTTGGTTTTGTTTTGTTTTTTGTTTTTTTTTTTTTTTTGAAAAAATTTCTGCCAGGACTTTTTTTTTATTAGAATGATGTGGTATACATGTTAACATTTGGATAGCTAAGTGGGTGGTATCACTTTAGTCTTTCCAACAACTACCCTTCTTTTCTGTCAAAAATTCCTATAAATTCTGACAGTGTAGCATTATCTTTATTTTTTACCTTCCAGTCGCTTAACAAGAAGATATGGAAGCCAGTTTCCAGAATGCATTTATGTTTCCGTATGGTTGCACTTATTGAAATGTTCTTGACAACATTAGGTATGGAATCTTGCTCGTATATAACCATTTATTAATAAGAGCAAATGGAACTGTAATCCAGGAATGTTCATTTTGCTTTAGAAGGTTTTTCCCCACCTTGCTAGTTACTACGCATTGTATCAACACATTGGTTTCCGGTAGCTCGATAATTAATGGACTTGGTTGTGTTGTGTTAATTATTTTAGCAAGATCTGATATTTCTAGTCGGTTGGGTGTGCTTAAGATTCTTGAAATCGGCTCATTTTTTAAGAATAGGTTCTCAAAGTGATATCAACCATCGTCCCCTTCATGTTTAAAACCATCCCATGGTTTTACATTTTCTGATACACAAATGCCACTCATAATTACACTTGTGTCAACACACCTTTTTATTAAAAGTATGGGTAATATGAGTTTTTGTCCTCTAATTTATTCCTTCTCTTCGTCGCATGCTCCATCTTCACTGCAGAAACACTGCATAGCCATGCTGCTAATCGTGTTGCCAAGACTCCGTCAACACCCAGTCACCACTGCTTTTATTACTTGTATGACACAACTCAATATACTTGTCGTAAAAACTCATAATAATAGCAAGCGAGAATCACTCCGAGTTAGGGATTTGATATCAATCACCCATGTTGTCATGACTAAAAAATCGTGTTAACTATTTATAGATCCTTCCAATTTAAATATAAATATAAATGTATTGTAAACTATGCGACATGGTCTAAAGATCTTACACGTATACAATTGCAACACTCTAAACTCTAACTGAACATAAATGGAAATACTCTAACTCTGACTAGTCTGACTGCAACGTGACAACCTACTCAAAAATTGACATCTGTTGCAACTTGGAGAACCTGAAAATAGTTGTAAGTGTAACACCCCTACTAGCTATTTACGCTATAGTCGTAAATACGCCATGTAGAGTTGTTATCTGCTTTGGTCGGGATGACTTATAGTCCTTATACTTAAAATAATCTGTTTATGAAATTATGGACCGGTTTAAATTCATTCTAGTATACTTATTCATGAGTAAATATGAGTCGCGTGTGAATGATTGTATATATATCAAGCGATAAAACAGCATGGCGTAGCTATATTCCTATGGGGCATGTAGAATATATCATGAAAGCAAGGCATGGTAACTTAAAGCACAAAATTGGTTCCATGAAATCAAGTCAATTTAGTACTGTACATATTACAACTAATTTCACATTTACATTTATCTTAATACAAAAAGGGGTTGCATGGCGCGCCACTAGTTGTCCTCGGGATCTTCTTCCAGGTCTTCTTCTTCTTCCTTTGACTCGGTCTCCATGGGATCCTCCTCGTCCGAGTCCTCATTGGGGGACGCCGGCGAAGCCAAGACTGGGGAATCGTCGTCCTCCTCGGCCTCTAGGGAAAACTCGGGGATCGAGGGCAGGTCTCGGTGGGCTGTGGACGGTCCTGCCTCGACGTCGTGGGTATGCGGAGCTAGGCATCGTTTGAAGAATGGGTTGAACCTCTTTCTTGGTCCTTGGCGGTAGCAAGACGACCGTGTGGGAGGTAGAGAGTTGGGATCCACCTCAACGTCTTTCCCGTACGATGGAGGCTCCTCGTCGTCGCTGTCTAAGATGATCTGTGTAGCCGGCGTGGACCCTCGTCTACTGGTAGTGAGGAGCCGCGTATTCCCGCCGCAACCCAAGCACGGGGTTTACCCGGCAGAAGGTCGTGCTCCAGTCGAGTCAGGTCCGTCGATGTGCGGTTTATCGCCGTCATCTAACATCATAAACGAGCGGGGTGAGAACTATGCGTTCTCAGTGGTCATCTCTAAGGGTTTCTACGTCCTTTGACTCAGTTATGATCTAGGTCGCTCAGGAGATCTCTAAGTGTCACGCCATTCTACAATTCCTAGTTCACTTTTAGTCTTGCTATCTCGAACGATTTTATCTAAATTACTAGGTGAAGGGGGACATCTAATCTTTACCCTAAGGGATTAGGGGTTTCCTATCGAGCTTATTATTAGTTGTCGTACTGTACTCAGGGAATACTAGGGCTTACTTCGGGGCAGAAAGACCGGGCCCTCATACCGTACATATCTTTACATACATACATATATACACATATAAACATTCAATTACATTCCATGCATGAGGGACTGGGGGGTTCTCTTACGCGTCCTGTGGCTGTGTCCTCTTGCGTTACTTTGCTTGTACGTCCTTTCTCCTTCGCAGTCCGTGGGACCATCGTCCCTATTCGGCTACGACTCACTTACTATTACCGTCTCGTCGGCGTCCAGGTAGCGCTCATTTCCTGAGTGGTAGCTAACCACGAATGCCCGCAGGCACGTTCTCATCGACCGACGATAGGAGGTGACCATCTAACAGGCTAGATGGTGAGGACCATCCAGCAGGCTAGATGGTGAGGGGCCCTGTAACATCCCAATTTTTCCCTTACAAAGATTTTGCATAATAAATAAATAGGAATAAATTAATAAGATTGGAAAATCAAATTATTAAATTTATTTCCTGAAATATTAGTTAAAAATAGTCATGTTGTGATTTTGCGAAGTCCTGTAAGGTCCGAATCGATTTTCGATCATTATTAAAACTTAATTATGACTCAAAGGAGTCCATAAAATACACTAATATGAAAATAAATTCAAAATTCCTCTGACCGAAATTAAAATACTAATAAGAAAAATTAGTAGATCACAACGGTATGTCCGAAATATTTTTAGGGCATTCGTACACCGACAATTAGGGACAAATCGCGATCCAACGTGATCGAAATGGGTCAGGAAACCTTAAGGGTTATCCTTTAGCTAAGATATTTATATANTTGGCCTGAGGCCATCTTCCCTCAACTCTCCAAGTGCTTTGAAGCCATACTGCTAAATTTATTTCCGTTCCGTTCGTGCGCTCTGCGGTTAGGTCGTTGGATTCAGGAAAAATTGTACGATCGTCTCGAGGTTTGCCGGCGTCTTTTCTCGCAGCTTTCAGAATGCGCTTAGGAGGTGGGTAATCCTGATTTATTCATCTCCTTGATGAATTTTATGTGTTATATGTATGATATGTGAAAAACCAACTTAGTAGATTTTATGCCAAAAATATGTTTATTATGATGCTTGGACGATTTGTCATAATTTTGAAGTTAGAAAAATATAACTGTCCTAATTGGAGCTGGGATGCTTAGTAGAAAAAGGGGAAAACGATGTGCAAATTCATGAGGAATTAACATTACGGGCTCTAGGGCACTGAACGGTTCGCTGAGCGGCACAAGGGTGAAAACTTGAACCTGTATGGGTGTATTAAGTGTTGAAAACAATAAGGCTTTGGTGGATTAGATCATGATAAGAGTTATGGAGAATATTACGCTTAATCATTGAATAGAATAAAGAATACCTCTAGTTCATGAATGATGTGATATACTTATGCTCATGTGGAAATTCGCCTGGTTACCTTCCTACATGGTTTGAGGTCTGCAGGGAAGGTTTGGCCAAGCTCCTGCATGATTTGAGGTTTGCAGGAAAGGTCTGACTCCCTCTTGCATGGTTTGAGGTCTGCAAGTAAGGTAAGGCTACTTTTCCTGCATGGTTTGAGGTCTGCAGGAAAGGTATGATCACTTTTCTACATGGTTTGAGGTGTGCAGAGATAGTCAGGCTACTTCTTGCATGGTTTGAGGTCTGCAAGGAGGGCATGAAGTGAACACGACTGCTTCTCGGCATGGTTTGAGGCCTGCAGAGGGCAAGGCTACTCCCTTGCACGGTTTGAGGTCTGCAAGGGAGGTATTATGAAAGATAGATTACTTTCTTGCATGGTGTGAGGTTTGCAAGAAAGATATGATAAAGATATGATAAGCTAAGATAAGAAAGATATGATCGGTTAGGTATCACGTGTGTACGATGAATATAAGAATGCATGTATATGTACAAAGATGGAACGAGTGAATTATGCTATGAGGTTACGAGAGGACGCGATCCAGTGTCGCGATACTCAAACGAATGAGGTTGGAAGGCACAACGACCCTAGAGGTAATGAAAGATTAAAATTCCCCTATCACCTAGTAATTAGGTAAAGCTGCTCAGGACTAGCATGGATAACAATAAGTAGGGATTTAGTATGTTATGACACCTAGAGACCCCCTGAGCAGTGGAATCATACTTGAGAAGAAAATGGATAGTTATGCCCCAAGGATTCCCATGAGGATGCTATGTTCTCACCCCTACTCACTTATGGTTCTAGGAGGACGGGTCTAAGGCACTAAGAAGAAGGAGGCGTCACTTGGAGATTTCAGACCTTGGCTTCAAGATGTTTCGGAAAGCAACAGGACCACAGTTCATCTTTAAATGGCATGACATTTATACGCATTGTACTGTAGCTCTTTCATGCCATTGAAATATATGTACAGGCATAAGGACAGGTGTAACTGTTCTTGGACCCATGTAAATATGTATTATTATGGAATGTTATAGATTCCCTTTCATTACGCTGATAAACTGCCTAAGTCGTATGGACTTTATCGATTGTGTATAAATGTATGTTTCCTCAACGCGCTCGGCTCATATTTTATGTTTTAATAAAGGAAAGGGAAAAGTTTTAAAATCGGTCCATATTTTCAAGTAAGGAATATTTGTCAAGCTAAATTTAGGGGCTAGAAATAACCCCACCAAAGCAGATAACAACCTAGTGAGCATTGTTTGCGATGTAGATGTAAGTAGCTAGCTAGGGTGTTTCAGGCCCACCCTATGATGGTGCCAAGAGTGGACTCGTGCCTTACTTATCATTCTTTTAACTTGAGCTCTTGCACGCCCCTTACCAGCGGCCTTAACTTTAATTGATCTTTGCACGCCCCTAACCGGCGACCTTAACTTTACTTTTCCTTTCTTTTCTTTCTTTCTTTCTTTCTTGACATCCGGGTGGGAACCCGCTTTCAGACCTATGCCTACGTTCTTTAAATTTTAAACTAGTTTACCTTGCGAAACTGGCGGGAGATTGTCATGTGTGACTTGCCAAGAGAGGGGAATCCTTATTACATAACTATATACTTTTCTTTAAGGTACACCAAGCCCTCGTTGGCTGGAACCTTCTTAACAAACATTCTCATTTCCTAGGCACGCCCTAAGATGCTCGTAAGTAAACTATAGACCATGTGAGGGAGCAATGTGACATCGCCAGACTCAAGCGAATGCAATGAAGCGTGAAGCCCTAAGTAATATCAAGATTTGATACTCCTATCACCTAGTAACTTAGTAAATCTACTCAGGATTAGAAAGATAAATAAACGGTAGGAACTTTAATATGCATGACACTTAGAAATCTCCTGAGTGGCCTGGAATTCTAACCAAGAAATGAAGCGATAGGTATGGCCAAGGGTTTCCGCTAAGAACTACTTGCCACTCGTTTACGAATCAGGTGAAAAAAATGACTTCCCCGAAGAGGGCAACCCTACTACTGACCCACACCTGACAGCGTGACCCCCAGATAGGGGTCATTACGGAGACGTGTACCTATGCCTCGACCGATATGCCGGCTCAGCCCCAATAGCAGGCCTCCTCGTCCACCGTCCAGTCGACCTCCACGTCCTTCTCGTACGGAATGGGCTCGCCATCGGCGGAAGTCTCGGGCTCGGGGAGTACCGGTGGCGCGACTCGACGAGGCGTGGGGCGATTCACTACTAGCACTGACTAAAGCTCTGCCTTCTCCCCTGTCTCAGGGTCTACGATCCTGAGTCTGCTGCGCAAGATCCGCCTCTTCTTCGGCGGAGACGTCATCTATCCCGCCTGAAGCCATAAGTGAGTGGGGGTGAGAACGGTGGTTCTCAGTGGTTGACTATAGCATAGGGGGATCTGGTTACTCAATTATGCTCCGACCGTCCAGGAGATCTCTAAGTGTGCATGCATCTAGACATCCTACTATTTATTTCTTGTCTAAGTTCCTGGGCGACTTTACCTAATTACTAGGTGATAAGGGGAACTATTCTTTTTACTAAGTTCTCGTGCTTTCTATCCCTGACCGTTTCTGACACTACTACACATATATGTATGCCTGGTGACCTTGCCCCATGCGTTCCCTTCGAGCATGGTGACATGGTCGAGACATAATGACGCTTTAATCACATAGGTATGTATGCAAGGTGATCATGTCCCATGCATTCCCTTCGAGCTTGGTGACGTGATCGAGCCCCATGCGTTACTTATGAGCATGGTGACGTACACAAGGCCTGCGTTCCCTTCGAACCTGCTCTTGCGCACTATGCATGAACCTTAACATTTTAATTAACCGGCACCATATACGTTCTTTTTCTTACGCATACCAGCTCACCCGGGTTAGCGTCTTCTCTTTCATCATATCTCATCATTACATGCACTTTATCTTTCTGTACTGTTCTGGTTCTTACGTTCATTATTATCTTCATTCATTAACCTTGGGCATAGCATAATCTCTACTGATCTGTCCTTATGATGCATGCTCGACTCGATACACATACCCTTGTTCACCGCACCTTAGGTGACTCATAGTAAAACATATGACATGAAAAACTTATCGCATAAACTTCTACTGCTAAGTGCTGGTTGGAATATATGGGACCTTGAAACCCCTCTTTGAAAACCATGCAGTCGTTCCAGGGAACCCCCGCGGGACCCATCAGTAACCCTTCAGGAAAGCACCCAACCTATCCGGGGTACCTCCGCAGAACCCTCTCCGCGCCCTGCTGGGCTCACTCAACTCACTCGTGAACCACTCTGCCACTTCAGGGATCCTCTGCGGAACCCACTAAGGAACCCTCCAGGGAACCACCTACCGACTCTAGGGAACCCACTCTAACCACTCTAGGGCATCCTCCGCGTATACCACTAAGCAACTCTCTTTGGATCACTCAACCATTCCAGGGGATATCCACAGAACCCACTTGGCACCGCTGCTGATGCCAATCAGCAACTTCAGGAACCCGCTCAGCCGCTCTAGGGTACCTCCGCGGAACCCTACTCAGTCACCACTGCTGGTGCTCGCTCGGTCTACTCTCCAGGGCCACTTCGTACCCTAGCGAACCACTCTATCCCTTTGGGAATCCTCCGCAGACCCCAACTTCGAACATTCTAGGAACCCACTCAACCACTCTAGGGCCCTCTGCGGAAACCCCATTCAGAACCATTTCCTGGTGTTCACTCAGCACACTTTTCAGGGAACTACTCAGCCACTTCAGGGGTCCTCCGCGGAACCCCTTCGGTCACCACTACTGACGCCCGCTCTTCAACTCTCTAGACTCATCTCAGTCTCCATCCGCGGAACACTCGGCGCTTGGCCCCTGGGTTATTTTCTCTCATTCTCTTACATTCATTCCAAGCTCGCACCACATATTCTAACGGTACCCGAGCAGCAACATGAACGTTCGAGAAACATGAAACAATGTAAATATATCTAACATGCAACAGTAATATTTGTCCTCATAGCATTTCTAAATTTTCTTACTAAAAGCACACACATAAACATACAATAAACATCCCATAGACAGGGGTGATGATACTACCCACCTGTAGAAAACTTGGTGGTGGTAGTGAGGGGAGTTTTGAGTGGAGTCCAACAAGCCTTGTTGCCTTCCAAAGCTTGAGCTCCTCCTTTCTCCAAGATGGAGATCTTTGAGCAAGGTGGAGGATGAATGAGGTGGCTCCTCTTGACTTTGGGAGGAAGAAAATGAAACTAAATGAAGAAACTTGAGGGCTGTGGTTTCGGTTGTGTGGGAGGTGGAAGGAGAAGGAAATGTGCTTGAACTCTTGAAGGTTTGGCTTAGTGTGTTTTTGGAGAATGTAAGAAATGATATTTTACTTGGAGTTTTGGAAGAGGAGTCTCGGTTTTTGGGAGCTGAGTGTGAGGGGATTTAATTGAATTTTAGGATTTAAAGAAAGTGATGAATAGTGGGAGGTATGGGCATAGGTATGGCTCATGATGTGATTTGATCAAGTGTGTAAGACAAGTAATGGTGATGTAAGTTTGGAAGCATGATTTTGGGGATTAACTTTTGCCCAAAAATCTCCTCTCCATCCGTGCAGCCCTCTCCATCAGCTGCTGAAATTTCATTTTCTCCCGGCCCCGATTTGCTCGTGTTTTATCACTCGCAATATCGGTGCGTCGCGCACAGTTGTCCAAAAAATATTCCTTTTATATTGTCGCGATCCCCCTAATTCTCCCCTACCTAAGGGTATTAATATTTAAAGATGTTTGTGAATTTTCCTCCGGAAGAGTATTTTTACAGGCACCTTTTGTACGTCAGAAAATTTTATTGGCGNGAGGAGTCTCGATTTTTGGGAGCTAAGTGTGAGGGGATTTACTTGAATTTTAGGATTTAAAGAAAGTGATGAATAGTGGGAGGTATGGGCATAGGTATGGCTCATGATGTGATTTGATTAAGTGTGTAAGACAAGCAATGGTGATGTAAGTGTGGAAGCATGATTTAGGGGGATAATTTTTGGACAAAAATCCCAGCTCTAGCCGTGCAACCCTTCAGCTCTAGCTGCTGAAATTTCATTTTCTCCCAATTCCGGTTCGCTCGTGTTTTATCACTTGCACTATCGGTGCGTCGCGCACGGTCATCTGAAAAATATTCCGTTTATACCGTCGCGATCCTCTAATTTTCCCCTACTTAAGATTATTAATATTTAAGGATGTTTGTGAATTTTTCTCCGGAAGAGTATTTTCACAGACACCTTTTTCGCGTTAGAAAATTCTGTCGACGAACAGCGGCCATCCGGTTGACAGCCGGACATCATATCGTGACACATCTTATTTCCTAGGAATATTCTACTTAATAATTTCCCATTTTAATTCTCTAATCATGATTAGAAAATTAATTTAATAATTATGTGTATGATTATTTTTCTAAGAAAATCGGGATGTTACATATCACATATTCACAATAACCATAAATAGATCACCAAGGAGGTGATTTATGCATAGTTACCCACTTGTAGAAAAACCTGGTGGTGGTGAGGGATGTTTGGAGTGAAGTCCCACAAGCCTTGTTGTTTCCAAAGCTTGAGCTTCTCCTTTCTCCAAGGTGAAGATCTTTGAGCAAGGTGGAGGGTGAAGAGGTTGTTCCTCTTGATTTTGGAAGGAAGAAAATGAAACCAAGATGAGGAGACTTGAGGGCTGTGGTTCGGTTTGTGGAAGGTGGAAGGAGATGGAAAAAGTGCTTGATCTCTTGAAGGCTTGATGGTGTTCTTTTTGTGAAGGATGTGAGAAACGAGATTTTGCTTAGAGTTTTGAGGAATGAAGCCTCGGTTTTGAGGGGCTGATGGTGAAGGAAATTAATTGAATTTTGGAATTTAATAAATTAGATGAATAGTAGAAAGCATGGGCATAGGTATGGCTAAGTGATGAGATTTGGTGTAGTGTGTAAGACAAGTAAGGTGATGGTAAGTTTGGAAGCACAATTTAAGGGATTGTCTTTGGATAAAATCCCAGCTCTAAACTGTGCAGCCCTTCAGTTCCAGCTGCTGAAATTTCACTTCCTTCCTGGTTCCGGTTCGCTCGTGTGTTATCGCTCGCAGTATCGGTGCATCGCGCACGGTCGTCCGAAAAATATTCCGTTTATACCATCGCAATCCTCTAATTTCCCTCTACCTAAGGATATTAATATTTAAAGGTGTTTTGTGAATTTTCCTCCGGGAAGTATTTTCACAGACACCTTTTGTGCGTCAGAAAATTTCGTCAGCGAACGGCGGCTGTTCGGTTGTCTGCCGAACCTTTCTACCGCAACACGTTTTATTTTCTAGGGATATTCTACTTAATAATTTCCCATCTTTATTCTCTAATCATGATTAGAAGAATTAATTTGATATTTATGTTTACGATTATTTCTCTAAGAAAAATCGGGATGTTACACGAGACACTTTTACTGAGCCATAATTACCACTCTCTATTTGCAACGTCTCGCACGAGATGAGTTAGTGTCTCACGCAAGACGCCTTCCAAAATCCAAATCCTTGCTTTTTGGGTGCTATGTCTCACGCGAGATGATGTCACGTCTCGCGCGAGATGTCTTCCAGAATTCCATTTGCTCCCCTTCTTTTCTTCCATTCCTTGCTCCTTTTGTTCCCCTTCTTACACCAACACTTGATCACCTGTGATTTTAACAACTCAAACACAAGATGTTAAACGCATAGATTACTCGAGACAGTTAAAAATCATTTAAAAAAGGTGTTTAAACTATAGTTTTATCAATTATGCTCATAAAATGACAATTATGTGAATCTTATTAATTAGCCATCAAAATTACATAATTCTAAGTTATAATGCTCAATTATAAAATATAAAAATGTCAGATAAAATTTTTCTGTGACTCTCATGTTAGAGTCTCCTTACTTCTATAAATTAATATTTTTTTAATATATAAATAAACTAAAACAAAATACATCTTAATAAATGTTTTAAAGTCCGAACCGATCCGTCTCTCCCGGTTCGATGTTGCTGAGTGTCGGTGTATGGCTGTCGTTGATTGGACCGAAAGCATTCTCTGTTACGCACGCTGCCCACATCACTACTTTCTATTTATTTCTCTATGATGACAAAGTTCCTCGTAATGTATGCACCAAGCTGAACGTACACGGAGACGGATACACAGTATCCCCTTTTTATGACTCAAACGGCTAGTTTCACTTTCTGCTACATACGTACGGTGACAACTTTTTCAGTTTCACCATCTTCCGCTTACCCTCTACTTCATGGAAACTCTCCCCCATATGCTTACATGCTGTTTACAGAATGTCAATAAATAAATCAATCAATTAGGAGTGAAACTCCAATTATTCTAAGAATCCAAAGCTTAACTAGAAAATCGTCCCCACTTTTTCTTTTGCAAGATTCCCTGCTTTTTTTCAATCTAGTAATTTAATATCTATTATTCGATTATATCGCCTTACTAGTTAATATTTTTGGAAAGATGAAATAGAGTAAGGAGAAAGTGAAATATTCTCCCAGTTGTAAAAAGTCGTGGCTATTGCTCAACTCGTTCATGATAGTTTTTTTTTTTTTTTTTTGCCTTCGGAGCCATTAAAAAAAAATCTGTTTCCCACACACCATCCATCTGAAAGATTCGTTATCTGTACTTCACAGCTTCCATTTTACTTAGAAAAGAATAATTGGCTTTCATCCGCCAGCCATTGTGTGCCCAGCTTGAGGAGAGTCCAAGTAGCAAACAGAGCAGAAACCACCACGGTTTACGGATCTAACTTCTCTTCTTGCTAGGTAGCTTCCATTTCATCTTCCCAAGAAAAGAAATAATAATTAAAAAAAAAAGTTTCCTCGAGATCCTGATCTAAATAGGTTCAGAAGCATAGAAGCAAAAAAAAAAAAAATAGGAAGCAAAAACGGCATTGGCGCAGCAGATAACAAAAAAGCTTGGATTTCTCCCTCAACAACATCATTCCTACACAGCGAGCAAGCTTACAGTGGAACAAAAATAGCCAGAGAGAGAGAGAGAAAAAGGAAAAAAAGAAAAAGAAAAAAGAAATGGCTACGGATCTTCTCATTCCACTGTTAGTGCTCTCCACGGCATTCACCATATCAAGTAAGCACCTCTCCTTTGTTTTAAGTTGCCTCTGGCTATGGCGGGTAAGTCTCTCAGCAGGATAATTGTGTACACAAGATCTCAAATTCGAGACCTTACTTAAGCGATATTAAATCGCCTACCACTTAGACCAACCCCGTTGGTATTCCCGTTGGTCAAGTAAGCACTTCTCTAGTTCCTCTCAAAGAACTACTGAATTTCCCATTGTTGGGGGAAAACATAAATCCAACGCAACTCCCGCATCTCTGCCTCTTGTTTGCCGTTGATGGCTTTTCTCTAACTCTCTAACCCCTCCATCTCCTCCACAGGCGCAGCGTTCTCGCCCCAGCCGGGAATCTGCTACGGCCAGCTGGGCAACAACCTCCCGCCGCCACGGAAGTCCGTGGAGCTCATCAAGTCCCTCAAGGCCAAGCGAGTCAAGATGTACGACGCGAACCCGGAGATCCTCCGCGCCCTAGGGAACACGAGCCTCCAAGTCTCGGTCATGGTCCCCAACGAGCTCATCTCCAACATCTCCTCCAACCGAACGCTCTCCGACCAGTGGGTGCGCGACAACGTCCTCCCCTTCCACCCCCACACCCTCATCCGCTACCTGCTCGTGGGCAACGAGGTCATCAGCAGCACCCAGCCCGAGACCTGGCCCAACCTCGTGCCCGCGATGCGCAACATCAAGCGCTCCCTCAGGGCCCTCGGCATCCACAAGGTCAAGGTCGGGACCTCTTCCGCCATGGACGTGCTGGAAGCCTCTTTCCCACCCTCAAGCGGTGCGTTTCGTAAGGACATCTCGGGCCGGGTCATGAAGCCCATGCTGAGCTTCTTGAACCGCACCAAGTCCTTCTTCTTCTTAGACGTGTACCCGTTTTTCGCCTGGGCTTCGGATCCCGTCAATATAAACTTGGATTATGCGCTGTTCGAGTCCAAGAACCTGACCGTTAGGGATTCGGTCTCGGGCCTGGTTTACACGAACCTGTTCGATCAGATGGTGGACGCCGTTTATTTCGCCATGGAGCGGCTCGGGTTTCCGGGCATTCGGATCTTCATTGCGGAAACCGGTTGGCCCAACGGTGGGGACATTGACCAGATCGGGGCCAGTGTTTATAACGCTGCCACTTACAATCGGAATTTCGTTAGCAAGGTCACCAAGAAACCGCCGGTCGGGACCCCGGCTCGACCGGGTTCGGTTCTTCCGTCTTTCATATTCGCGCTGTTTAACGAGAACCAGAAACCGGGTCCGGGCACGGAGCGGCACTTCGGGTTGTTGTACCCGAACGGGTCCAGCGTCTACGAGATGGATCTTTCCGGGAAGACGGCGGGGTCGGAGTTCCGGCCGCTTCCGCCGCCGGGAAACAACGCGCCGTTTAACGGGAAGATATGGTGCGTGGCGGTGCGGGGGAGTAACGAGACTGCGCTGGCGGCGGCGCTGTCGTACGCGTGCTCGCAGGGGAACAGAACTTGTGGCCCGATTCAGCCGGGGGAACCGTGTTTCAGACCCGATTCGCTTACCTGGCATTCCAGCTACGCGTTCAGTTCTTATTGGGCGCAGTTTAGGAAGGCCGGTGGAACTTGTTACTTCAATGGGCTGTCCACGCAAACTGCAAAGGATCCAAGTAAGCGTCTTTGTTTTTTATTTTATTATTATTATTATTATTATTATTATTTAAATATTCCTGCTATGGTTTCTGATTTTTCTTTGTAGTTTCTTTTTCCCCAAGTAAGAACATATAGTGCTCGTCAAAAAACAAAAACATATGGTAGGTATTTGAAGTGGATTTTGAAAGGGAGTGCTTAATTTGTGTGTGAGAGTACATTGAAAAAAAAAAAGAAAGTGTTTTGCAATATAAAATAGTCACAAATCAAGATTGGTACAGTGGTGGGGGAATTAGATTATACACATAAAATCTTAGGTTCAAATCTCATGGAATATAAATTTCGGAATACCGAAAGAAAAAGTCAAACATGACTTCTTATTGCAAAACCATCCAAGTAAACATAATATTTTGTAATGTAATGTTAGATTTTAGGTGAGACACACATAAAATCAATTATGAGCTTCAACAATAATATAAATTTATCACTTTTAAGGCTTTAGAATTGATATTAAGCCATCCCAACAAACATTTAATTAAACATGCTATAAATAATATTTGCATCTATTTAGAACTAATTCTTTCTTCGTAAGATTGGCATTTTATATATTTTTCTGAATTTAGTTTTTAAATCAAACATGAAACCTCAAATAAGTTAAAAGATAGTTGACATAATTGATAAGGAAACAACTCATATCTCAAAAAGACATTGGTTTGTATTTTTACTGTCAATGTGAGAATGACTTGAATGAGTGATGAAGAAAACAAACATTTGCATGGTACTAAATGCTGAAGATGTGTTTAAATAACTGTTTGAATAAGGAAAATGAAATTTTATATTGAATTAAATTTAAATAAAATTCTTTGTTGGTTCTCCTTGTAGGTTATGGATCTTGCAAATTCCCGAGTGTGACACTATGAAGGAGGAATCAAATCAAGCAAATGAAGTTATCATTGCTCCACCATTTAATGATTCTTTCATTGACTAGGATTTTGGAATTTTGAGATCTATCTTACTGTAATTTCATATTACTTTCATTTCTTGGATATTTGTTCTTCCTCTAAAATAATCTTGGATTAATTTAAATCTACTATCTACTCCTAATAAAGTTAATTAGATCTATAATAAACGAGTGAATTTTAGATAGAATTAGTAATACTAGTTTTTATTGCACATGTGCGNGCAGGACATGGACAGATCGATAGATGTCAGGATTTTGCCAAGGGCATACTGAGTAGTATTTCAGAGGCCCTTGCATTGTGATAGTACGTATTTTGGGATTATGTATTTAATGTCTTGACTTATGTACATGTTTGTGTATCTTACTTATTGTAATTATGGATATGTGACTTTTATGATGGACCCACTGGATGTACATAATATGATTTACTTTTATTCTTATGTTACCAGTTACGCCCAAGGGCTTTACGGCTTGTTATATTTATTCTTTCCGACGCATGGCTCTATTTTAGTAATTATGCAATTCAAATGAAAGGTTTAAAACGGGTCCCTATTTTCTTAATCAACTATTTTCGAAATATAGAAATGGACTAAGGTATTCCGACCAGGTAGAAAACAACCTAGTGAGCATTGTTTACTACGTACGGGTAAACAGTTAGCTAGGGTGTTTCAGGGGTCATTACGGAGACTTGTACCTATGCCTCAGCTCAGCCCCAGCAGCAGGCCCCACCACCTCCACGGTTACCTAGAGGATCTGGGTCCTCGTCCACCGATCCCATTTGGGTGGAGGAGCACCCAGGGGAAAATATCTACGACTTCATTCACCTGAATGGAGAAGACGAAGCTCCTCCTCTAGAGCGAGAAGTCGAGGTGAACCCCACCTCGGTCACCCCACCAGCTAGGCCTCCTGGCCACTGAATGACAGCGAGAAAGAGGGTAACTCCTGCCCTGCCACGCCGGTACGCGCACCAGGACTTCACAACAGTGACCACAATGTCTAGCGAGGAAGAGGAGGAGGAGGAGGACCCTGAGGAAGAGTCAGACTCGTAGGGCTGCAAACACTGACCGTCTCCACTGACAGCATGACCGTAGGATAGTATATGACCCATGTACACCTATGTATAAGTGCAATGAGTAGTACTCATCTGCCAAAAACCTATTATGTACATTATAGAACTGAAACCATGATTGTATAATATGTAAAGTAATGAAATGTACATTATAACTGTTAATATCTAATATACATATATATATATATATATATATATATATATATATATATATACACACACACCTGTTTGCACTCATGGCCGATGTATGTGTTGATATACTGTTGTATGTTATATTATCGTATAGTATGTTAATTTCCTATATTGTAATCATGCACCCTTGGGGAGTGTAGACGCTTACATAAACGCATGGCTTCTAATTTCCTAGCATTGGTAATTGAGCAAAAAGTTTTAAATCGGCCCCTATTTTAGTAAACCTTTATTTTAAAGATACTGGTGAACGAAGAAGAGTTTGCACCCCAAAAGACAACCACCTAGCCGGTATGGTTTATGACTTAAGCCATCTAGCTAGGGTGTTTTAGAATGCCTCTGCTTAAAACTTTCAAAATTTGCTCCATTACTTGAAAAGCAAAGAACACTAGACCACTGTAAACTAGAAAAATTGTTAGAGTACATGATGATACATCTTAGGGAAAAAAATAAACAAAAATAGTTTTTTTAGGGAGCCAAAAAAAAACAAAATAAAGAAAAAGAAAAACGAATTGGCTAAATTGCTTCCCCGACAATGGCGCCAGATTTGACACACACCAAAACGTTATTAATTTTAGTGTGCGATCAAACAATAATTTATAAAACTAAATTAACCCCAAAAACGTAGTACAGGGGATAACATAGGTCGTCTCTCAAGAATAATAAAAAGCAATATCCTGCATACGGCATTCTAGATTCAAGGATTTATTGTTATCGATTCCAAAATTAATTATTCATAGGAGGGGATATTGTTTGTTAGTTGAAATTTCTAACTAACATGCAATTCACTCAAGAGACTACAATCGTCAATCTCCAAGCATCAATTGCATAACCTAATTAGATTTAATTAGTTCCCCCAAAAAGTTTCCAAATCCTAAATCAATAAATCCTACAATAGTCAAGATCTATCAACCTATAATTAACACTAACCAATAACATGCAATCGCTATATTACTAATTAGGGGTGGAACAATTCATGAATAAACATTAAACGCAAAAATCTCTAATTAAATCCTAATATAGAGTTACCGCATGTAAGATATTAGGGAACTACACCTCTATGGATGGAGGATAAAAACATAGAAGAAATAGATGAAAGATGGAAGAAGTATAGATCTAAAAATAATGCAAAACCTGAATTAATAAATAAGAAGGATGAGTCGAATCACGAAGAAACTCGTATGCGATCGCGAAAGCTCCAACAATCTTTGAACGAACGGAAACTGACAAAGCATCGCTAACATAAATCCTAAGATGCAAAAAAAAATAAAGGAAAAAATTGTTTAAATCCTAATCCTAAGAGCAGCTGGGAGCTGAGATTAGAGGTTTTCCCACTTGTGTTCACCCTATGTCTATTTATAACCTTTTGGGATCACAAAATAGGGTTTTGGGCTTCTACGATCATGTTTCACGCAAGTTGCATTGTGTCTCGTGCGAGACACCTTTACTGAGCCATAATTACCACTCTCTATTTGCAACGTCTCGCACGGGATGAGTTAGTGTCTCTCGCAAGACGCCTTCCAGAATTCAAATCCTTGCTTTCTGTGTGCTATGTCTCGCGCGAGATGATGTCACGTCTCGCACGAGATGTCTTCCAGAATTCCATTGTAGCTCTTTTCTTCCATTCCTTGCTCCTTTTGCTCCCCTTCTTGCACCAACACTCGATTACCTGTGATTCTAACAACTCAAACACAAGATGTTAAACGCATAGGTTACTCAAAACAGTTAAAAATCATTTTAAAACGGTGTTTAAACTATAGTTTTATCAATTATGCTCATAAAAGGACAATTATGTGAATCTTATCAATTAGCCATCAAAATTACATAATTTTAAGTTACAATTCTCAATTATAAAATATAAAAATGTCAGATAAAATTTTTCTATGACTCCCATCTTAAAGTCTCCTTACTTCTATAAATTAATATTTTTTTTATATATATAAATAAACTAAAACAAAACACATCTTAATAATGTTTTAAAGGCCGAACCGATCCGTCTCTCCCGGTTCGATGTTGCTGAGTGTCGGTGTATGGCTGTCATTGATTGGACCGAAAGCATTCTCTGTTACGCACGCTGCCCACATCACTACTTTCTATTTATTTTTCTATGATGACAAAGTTCCTCGTAATGTATGCACCAAGCTGAACGTACATGGAGACGGATACACATTATCCTCTTTTATGACTCAAACGGCTAGTTTCACTTTCTGCTACATACGTACGGTGACAACTTTTTCAGATTCACCATCTTCCACTTACCCTCTACTTCATGGAAACTCTCCACCATATGCTTACACGCTGTTTACAGAATGCCAATAAATCAATCAATTAGGACTGAAACGACAATTATTCTAAGAATCCAAAGCTTAACTAGAAAATCGTCCCCACTTTCTTTTGCAAGATTCTCTGCTTTTTTTTCAATCTAGCAATTTTATATCAATTATTCGATTACGATAGCCTTACTAATTAATATTTTTGGAAAGACGAAATAGAGCAAGAGAAAGTGAAATATTCTCCCAGTTGTAAAAAGTCGGAGCTATTGTTCAACTCATTCATTATAGTTTTTTTTGCCTTCGGAGCCATAAAAAAAAAATCTGTTTCCCATACACCATCCATCTGAAAGATTCGTTATCTGTACTTTACAGCTTCCATTTTACTTAGAAAAGAATAATTGGCTTTCATCCGCCAGCCATTGTGAGCCCAGCTTGAGGAGAGTCCAAGTAGCAAACAGAGCAGAAACTACCGCGGTTTACGGATCTAACCTCTCTTCTTGCTAGGTAGCTTCCATTTCATCTTCCCGAGAAAAGAAATAATAATAAAAAAATAGTTTCCTTGAGATCCTGACCTAAATAGGTTCACAGAAGCATAGAAGCAAAAAAAAAAAAAA
>QANU01065626.1:195241-218998 GCA_003254905.1 Nissolia schottii | reverse complement strand
CTCCATACCAATCAACGTTTGTTTCATCATTATTAGAATATTCTCCATTTGACACAAACGCCACTATTGTCTATCTTTTGATTAGCTGCCCATTTAGATGTGTGAAACTTGTGTCCATTAACAAAATAAATGGGCCAACTAATCACTTTGTTCATCGGTCCCCATGTCAAACTCATCAAGTTACTATTGTTACTAGAATAATTTTGCATCTAAAAAAATACATTTTAAAAGTAAGTTAAACTTAATCGATTATGATATAAAGTCTTTTATTCAGTTAAAGTATATACTATAAAGAAGTTAAACACATACATAATTTGCAAACCACGACGAAAACATTTGATCGGTGCATTGATCACCAAATTCTCGTTGAAACATCCTGAAAATATGCATCAATGGTAATAAACCGTTGAGTAAATTGTATGTTAATGTAATAAAGTATATTAAAATGGTTGATCGAACTTACTCATAGTACGGAAGTACTTCTTCAAAGTTGAGCAAAATAACCAAGTGAGCTTCCTTTTCTTGCGAACTCAACTAGTAATCATTTCCCCTTCTTGCCGCATGACCATATTGATTTAATATAGAAAAGGACGACTAATTAGGCATTCCTTCACCATCGTCGTTTCGTGCTACTGTAGTTCTATTACATGTAACATTAGGACCAAAGTGGTCCGAAAAAAGAAGTAAGTTTTTTTCGTCAAGAATGCCTCGCATATCGACCCCTCAACTTGAGCTCTATTCTTAACCATTCTCTTGAAGATTCTCATGCATTGTTTAAAAGGATACATCCACCTATACTGAATTGGACCACACATTCGAGCCTCATAAGGCAAGTGTACAGGAAAATGTTCCACTACGTCAAAAAAAGCAAGAGGGAACAATCTCTCAAGTGAACACAGGATGATCGGAATGTTGCGTTCTAGGAGTAAGAGGTCTTCACTATTAACTGTGGATGAGCACAATGTCTTGAAGAAGTGACTTAGTTCACTTAGAGGCTTCAACATGTTCTTCGATAGTTCTTTGAATGCAATTGGCAGCAAACATTGCATAAACATGTGACAGTCATGCCTTTTCATTCCAACCAATTTTCCTTGGCCGATATTTATGCATTGAGCCAAGTTAGATGCATAACCGTCAGGAAATTTAAGAGTTTGCAACCAATGAAGAACACTTTGAACTTGTTGCTTGTTGAGGGTATAGCAAGCCTTCGACTTGATGACACGACCGCTGGAAATTTCTTGTATATTCAACTCCTAGCTTCTATAAACCTCTTTCAAGTCTAGCCTTGCCTTCTCATTGTCCTTGGTTTGATTAGTATTCATGACAGTATGCATTATATTATCAAAAACATCCTTTTAAATATGCATAACATCAGGACAATGGCGAACCAAGTTATCTTTCCAATACGGCAAATCCCAGAATATGCTATTCTTTGTCCAATTATGTTGTTTCCCGTAACCTGGAAGCTTAGCTGCTCCACTCTCAGTTATTTTTGGAAACCGTCTAACATTCCTCCAAATGTCACAGCCAGTTAATCTCTGCGAAGGCTCTTCATTTTCAATTTTGTTTTTCCGAAATCCATACTAACTGTTCCTAAACGTGTGACCAGGTTCCAAGAATATACCCTATGAGAATCAAACCACGATTGTTTTCCTCCGTTCGGTAGTCGGAATGCCTTAGTGTCTTCCATACAAACTGGACATGCTAAACTTCCTGCTGTCATCCATCTAGACAATATACCATAAGCAGGAAAATCATTAATAGTCCACATCAAAGATGCCCTCAGCATAAAATTTTGCTTCATGGACACATCGTACGCAAGCACACCTGGACTCCACAACATGTTCAATTCATCTATCAATGGTTGAAAAAAAAAATCAATTTTAGCTTTTGGGTTGCTCGGTCCGGGGATCACGCAAGATAAGAACAGATAAGGATCTTTCATGCATATCTCAGGAGGCAAGTTATATGGTGTAACAATAACAAGCCAACATGAGTACGGTTTACTGAATTGATTGTTAGGAGCAAATCCATCCGAACAAAGACCTAATCTGACATTTCGAGGTTCTGCGGCGAAGTCGGGATAATTTCGGTCGAAGTGTTGTCAGGCTTCTTCATGAGACAGGTGACTCATGTAACCATCATTTCTCTTGTTCTCAAAATGTCATCTCATGTGCGATGCTGAACTCATCGAGGCAAACAATCTTTTCAGTCTTGGGATTAATGACAAATAATGCATTCTTTTGTACGGAACATTCTTGTATCTCTTTGGATCAACTCTCTTAGGTTTAAACCTAGCATCGCCACAAAATTTGCATTCAATTAATGTCGCATCATCCTTATAGTATAGCATACAACCTGTTTGACAACAGTCAATCTTTATGGACTGCAAGTCAAGTTTGGAGAAAAATTTCTGACTTGATAAAAGTTTGACGGTATGTCATTATTCGGGGGTGTTATCTCTTGGATAAATGAAAACCACTGGTCAAATGATCTCTCAGATTGATTAGCCTCTGACTTCATAGTCAACATCCTAACTGCCACAGATAATTTCGAATGGACAGATCCTTCCCATACCGGAGTATTTGCTTCTTCTAGTAAACCATAAAAGTTCTTATCTTCTGCATTAGGTTCTTCGTCAAGCATATTACCGTCGAAGGCATCGTTAACCATTTCTACAAATTTATCGCTATCATTAAATTGAAAGCCTCCTGTTTCATCATCTTGTTCACTGCGTGCGTGACTCGTACTTCCCCCTTTGTAATGCAACCTACTAAATTCATTGACACCATTACCATCCACCTCTCCGTGGTCGGTCCATATCCAGTAATGCAGCTAAAATCCATTCTTATACAGATGTATTCTAACCATTTCGACATCCAATATTCTACAACGTTTGCGCAAAAAACACGGACATCTAATATTTTGCTCTGCCATATACAGGTGAATAGTTATAACGGTCTTACAAAAATAGTCGATGCCCTCAAAAAATTCCAGCTTTATCACGCCTCTGTTCCCGTAGTATCTATCGTACATCTAAAATCTATTCGACGGAATTATTTTTCTACAAATCCTACATGCACGTTACATAATTAATGGATGTGAACTTAACAATTTTAATTACTTTAATCTTCTTATTATACATCAATCACACACAATATTTCCTAAACCGTTCTAAAACATAGACCCTCCAATCTCCGCAAACAACATACAATCATCGTTGCTAGCACATCAATCCAAACAATGTCGAAAAGAAAAGCTAAGCGTTCCTTCCCCCAGTCCAGTCATACAATTCCAATCCTACAAATCTATCCTAAGAAAATAAGTCTCTATACTAAATATAATTAAGTTAAAGACATACCTAATTGTCGTTGCAAACTTTTAAAATTGTTTGAGCAATCTCCTTGTTCAATCTCCTTTAATCTCCAATCTCGCAATTAAGCTACAAGTTCATAACAACTAGTAGGTTGGTACAAGTTCATATCGTAACATAGACGAAAAATACAAGTTTATATTTTAACATATATGAAAGCTACAAGTTCAGGCATNATTCCAATCCTACAAATCTATCCTAAGAAAATAAGTCTCTATACTAATAATAATTAAGTTAAAGACAATTGCAAACTTTTGAAATTGTTTGAGCAATCTCCTTTTTCAATCTCCTTTAATCTCCAATCTCGCAATTAAGCTACAAGTTCATAACAACTAGTAGGTTGTTACAAGTTCATATCGTAACATAGACAAAAAATACAAGTTTATATCTTAACATATATGAAAGCTACAAGTTCATGCATATTAACAAAAAGACAATAATGCACTCCAATATTTAATAAAATACAAGGGAGAACAATACATAATTTTGAAAATAACCAAAGGCAATCTGTGAAACAACTAAAGAAAAGAAGACATAGTTTTTTAAAAAAAAAAACAAAGGAGACACAATGTCACAAACGAACCAAGAAATGTGTGAAAGAGGCAGTGGTAGTAGCGCGATGGAGTGGTAGTGGTGGCAGTGGTGGTGGTTATGGTGGCAGTGGTGGAAGAGAATGGAGGAAGGGAAGAGAGGAAGAAGAAGAAGAATGGAGAATAAAATGAGAAGAAGAGAAAGGAAATTAGCTTAAGTGTTCTAATCTGAGACATTACCATCGGACACGACCGTCGGTAATAGCAAAGTCCGATGGTAATAACGATGCACAAAACTCAAGATTATCCAAAGGAGGTAAGAATTTCATGCTTTGAAAGAATATGGAAAGTGAAGGGAATCAAAGTGGAATAGCACTTGAATGGCAAAAGCAAAGCCTTCTCAAAAACATAATGAAAAGTGACATTTTCAGGTTTTTGCAGTCGCTCAGCAGACCTATTGTTATCGCTGGGCGACTTGTGCCATAAAACCCAAAACCATAATCAGTCTCAGGTCTCGCTCAGCGGCCTAAGACTTATATGGTTAGTGCTTATTTCCTTTCTTCTAACTCAGCAAGGTAGTTTTCATTCCTCAATACCACTAATTCTTGCTCACTTCTCATGCATGTTTATCTTCAATTTCTTTCCATTAGTTAACAGAACCTTAGCTTACAAAATTTGAGGAATTAATTTAAATGTATGAATCAATTGCTTAATTTCCTCTGTGCTTGATTTGTTAGTGATAGGTTCTTGTTAATGTGTGGTTCCAATTATTGGATTAAAATAGGTACGTCATGAACCCTAATGATTTGCAATTGAAGGTCTTGCTATTGAATGATAAATTGGAAATCCTGCATTTTCATTGTTAAGGTTTAGGTCTCATAGTGCTAATCTTTTATTTGATAATATTTGAAGCACTTAAACCTTAAACCTAAAAATCAATTTCAAATTTCTGAAATTGTATCCTCCAATTAGCAAACTGGGAGGTTTAAATTGAAATGTGCAAATTGCAATGAAGCTAAAATTGAAATTCTTGACTGGTTTAGAATTGAAAATTTTGAAAATAGGAACTTTTTAATTTCAGGTTTCACATGTAATTCTTCATAAAAATAAAAGCACCCTATGAAAGAAATGAATATGAAATTACCAAGTTTGGAAATTGAAATGCATATATTGTTTTATGTTGAATCAATGATATTGCAGGCACTTCTGAATGCATAACTACTATTGTGGGAACTTCTGACCACAATCGTGGGAATTTCTGACCGCATTTTCTGACTGTATGTGATTCAACATGAAAACATAATCTTTTATACTTGGTCATATCATTTCTCTAATCTTTCGTGTACTATTACTTGGGGAAAGGATTTTCTGATTGTTTTGCAGGCCTAAAAGCAACAGGAAAACCTTCCAAAGATCTATCTAGAGAGAGATTCCTTTCTATTCAAGCCTAGAGGATGAAGAACATGATTCTTCAAAGGAAAATGAGACTCACTCTCCTCAGTCAATTTAACAAAAGTAGCCAAACTGCAATGAGAAACAAAGCCACAATTTTATCAAACAGCAGATTTGACTCAAAGCCCAAGTCCCCCTCAGAAGCCTAACATGATTGGCCTGAGGATAGGCCTATTCCAGAGAGGGGGAGGGACTATTTTGGAAATAACTCAGTTGAGTTAGAGGCTACGTAAAGGACTTCATCACCAAATCCACCAACAGGGAGTTATTTTAATTTTCTAACACCTTGCTTTGATTTTTCTTTATTTAGATTTTATGTTTTAGCAGTACTTTACTATTTCAGTTCATTAGTCAGATATCTTGTGCATAGACTTGTTTTCTTGAGAATACTTGCAAAGTACTAGTTTACTTAACATTAGAATCAAGGTTATCAAACTCGAGAGTTTAAGTAAACTCGAATCAAAAACTCGACTCGTAAACTCGTATGAGTTTACATAAGTAAAAGAATATATTATAAGCAATATAATTAGGAAATAAACTTGATTAAATATTGTATTTATAATTGAAATTGAATAATGTTAACTTTAAATTAAATTAATGAAAGAAATATCATAAAATACACCTTAATGCATGACACTTAGTGGTTATGTCATATTTTATTCAGGATCTATATTATTTTATAGTTCAATAAAACATAACTCAATTATGATAAATATATGAAATTAGCTAAATAAATTCAATATATATTATCTAATATAAACAAAGTTAGGTAAGTATCTAACAAAGTTACAAAATTTGTACATTTTGAGGTAAACTCGATAGTAGAATCGAGAATTTACTTAAACTCGTACGAGTTTACCGAGTTTACATAAGTGTTAATGTAGTAAAATCGTAAACTCGTAAGAGTTTACGAGTTAACTCGAGAGTTTAACAACCATGATTAGAATAATGCATGAACAAACAAGATAATTACATGAATTGAATTAGTTCATATTAGGAAAAGCAGAAATCCAGGATAGATTCATAAACATGTCAATATGCTTTTTCCAATTGAATGCATGAGCATAACCTTGAACATGTTTTGAAATCAAGGAAATTAGACCTTAACCAGGTGAGGGAGTGTAGCCTAAACACTGGAGAGTAAAGAGAATCACCATTGTTTTGCACAGTTGGATTTGTTTAAGTCTCTGATTTTGATAATTGTATGGAAATGATAGGAAATGATTAAGACATTCTGTTCATTAGCACTAAAAACCACTTGGCCAAATAGCCTACTCTGATTAGGACTATCCCTTGTTACCCCAATTGAGCTTAACATGAGAAATTTATTGATTTTTGCATGATCCCTGAACCTTAAAAGAAAAAAAATGACTTCCCTTAATTTCTACATTAAGAGAGCATTCTATTGGATTGTGGCAAAGATCCAAGTTAGGGGGAGATAAGGTAATTGGCAGTAGTAGTACTGAATTCTTTCGCAAACTGGTGAGAAAAAAATAAAGAAAGATAGTTGAAAACAAGTTTGAATTAGTGGAACATAAGCAAAAGTATGCTGAATGTTAAAAACCTTGTTCTCAAGTGTACAAAAGAAAAAAAAAGAAAAAGAAAAGAAAAGGATGAAAAAGAAAAGAAAACAAGGAGAAAAAGGGTTGAAAATAAAAATTGTTGTTGAAAAGAAGAGGTGACAAAATGATTGGTAAAGAATTAAGAGTTACAGGAGTTAAAAAAAGACTTCATTGCTCTCTTGATTAGGAATATTTGCATATCCAGAAGAACCAATTCTCTTTGTAGCCTGACCACATTACAACCCTTAAAAGTCCTTAAGTGATCCTTGAACGACCATACAATTTGATTTGATTGTTGACGCAGGTAACAAATTTGATGTATTGTGATTCAATGGAGACATTGAGAGAAACACTTACCTTGAACTGGTCTCACTGACCATTGAGTGAATATTTGAAAATTTCTTTGAAAAGGCATTGAATAATGTGAATTGTTTATGGCATTCATGGTAATGGTGCATTTGATCATGGTTAAGGTTATTCTATAGTGTATCACAGGTCTTGATTGGTTTTGAAGCTTGGAATGGTGTGAATCTAATCATTGAAATGTAACAATTGATTGTTCATGAGCATCTTTCTTATTGTAAAAGTATTGTACGTGATTTTTGATGACTAGTACCTTTTGTTTGAGGACAAACAAGGTCTTAAGTTAGGGGGAGTTGATAAGTGTCATATTTTGGTAATTTCATAGGTTAAAATGACACTTATCCGCATTATTTTATATGAATTTATTAACTAATTTTCCCATTTTGTAGGATTTTAATATAGTTCAAGAGGATGGATACAAATATTGTAAAATGATGAATTTCAAGCTAAATTCCCACAAAGATATGAGGCATGGAACAAAGGGCTTAGAAGTAAGAAGAACTGAGCAACCAATTGAAGTTCAGGCTGCTCAGCGCCCCCATAGAGCCGCTCAGCACCCTTAGGCTCAGTGGACTTGCTTAAGGGTGAAGTAAATTAAGAGTGAAGAAAACCCAAACCGCCTTCAGTCTGCTTAGTGGTTGCCTGAATACGCTCAGCAGACTGAGCTTGAAAACTCTATAAATAGAGTCTCAACTCACGAATTCTAGACTTCAATCAATTCCAACACAGAATACAGAACAGAGAGCCTTAGGAGAACGAAGAAGAGGTTGAAGAAGGAGGCAAGAGCTATCAAGGAGCACGACGGTACTTACCATGGCAGCGTGAGAACATGTCATGGTGAGCGTCCATCATCTTACCCTTTGATTTCTTCATGTAAGATGGATTTATAATCCTCTTATTGTTGGGTTTTTTATGAATATTATGGTGTGATTGTATCCATATAACTCTTTCATATATAAATATATCAATTTCTATGATTTGCATGATTAATCTTGTACTTAATGTTTGTTTTAGTTTAGCTACCTAAAGCACGATTCTAAACTGGATTGTTTGCGAGTGAAAACTGCATTCGTTAAGTTGGAACTAGATCAAATCATCTAATATTCCTAATTGCTAGAGATAGAGTTAGGGCTATTAGTCGTTTTAACACCCGAAATTATATCGGTTTGCCTTGTTAGTTTGTGCAAGAGATTGGCAAAATATGACATAGGGAACCGAATGATCTTTTCATGCTTGAAAGAGATGATTAAGATAAGAACTGGTGGCGAGGAATCGAAGGAATGATAATTCATATGGATTGAGTAAATGGATATACGAAAACTGTAATATGATTCAATTCCCAGCAAGCTTCCTTATCTGCTTCTAATTCGTTGTTATTTTATCTTTTGTTTTACTTTATTTGTTCTAAAATTAATTTACAAATCAACCACCTTATTGTTTAATTAACGGAAGCTTTTTACACTCTCGTCGTTTATATATCCTACTTTACACCTTTCAAATTCCATAGGGATTCAATTGCAGTATAGTCAGGTATAGTCGTATCCCCAGGGAGTTGAATAAAATCGTTCTTGAGTTACGTTAATTTGTCATATTTTGTCAATCTCTTGCACAAACTAACAAAGCAAACCGATATAATTTCAGGTGTTAAAACGACTAATAGCCCTAACTCTATCTCTAGCAATTAGGAATATTAGATGATTTGATCTAGTTCCAACTTAACGAATGCAGTTTTCACTCGCAAACAACCCAGTTTAGAATCGTGCTTTAGGTAGCTAAACTAAAACAAGCATTAAGTACAAGATCAATCATGCAAATCATTGAAATTGATATATTCATATATGCAAGAGTTATATGGATACAATTACACCATAATATTCATCAAAATCTCAACAATAAGAGGATTATAAATCCATTTTACAAGAAGAAATCAAAGGGCAAGGTGATGGACGCTCACCATGACACGTTCTCATGCTGCCATGGTAAGTACCGTCGTGCTCCTTGATAGCTCTTGGCTCCTTCTCCAACCTCTTCTTCGTTCTCCTAAGGCTCTCTGTATAGTATTCTGTGTTGGAATTGATTAAAGTCCAGAATTCGTGAGTTGAGGCTCTATTTATAGAGTTTTCAGGCTTAGTCCGCTGAGCGAATTCAGGGGACCACTGAGCGGACTGAGGGCAGTTTGGGTTTTCTTCACTCTTAAGCAAGTCTACTGAGCCAGAGGGAGCTAAATCAATTGGTTGCTTAATTCTTCTTACTTCTAAGCCATTTGCTCCATGCCTCATATCTTTGTGGGAATTTAGCTTGAAATTCATCATTTTACAATATTTGTATCCATCCTCTTGAACTATATTAAAATCCTACAAAAGTGGGGAAATTAGTTAGTAAATTCATATAAAACAATGCGGATAGGTGTCATTTTAACCTATGAAATTACCAAAATATGACACTTATCAGTACACCGCCAAAGGAAGCCTAGATGCACCGTCCGCAGAACCTGCGTCCACCATGGACATGAGAACACCGCCACAAACGCAGCAAGGAAGAAGGAGGAGGGGGTCGTCAGCTGCTGACCTAGAAGCAACTTGGCCTTTTCACCTGAAAGAAGAATCGGGCCTTGCCCCGTGGGAAAAAAATAAAAAAAATAGAAAGAATGTGGTTGACAAAAAAAGGCCACGATTAGAAAAGAGAGAGAGAGAGAGAGAGAGAGCCAAAAAGAGCCCTTACAAATAGAACAAACAACCATCATCTCTAAAAATAAAATGAAAGGGGCCTGGAAAGAACAGGTTTATTCTAAAGAAAAAAGAAAGAGAGGAAAAAGGGCAAAGAGGAATAGGGAGTGGTGGAAGAAGGAAAGGGAGAGGGGGAGTAGGTAGAGGGAGAGAGTGTCGTGATATTGATGGAGAAGAGGAGGTGGCGAGTAACTCTNTGAATATTATGGTGTGATTGTATCCATATAACTCTTTCATATATAAATATATCAATTTCAATGATTTGCATGATTAATCTTGTACTTAATGTTTGTTTTAGTTTAGCTACCTAAAGCACGATTCTAAACTGGATTGTTTGCGAGTGAAAACTGCATTCGTTAAGTTGGAACTAGATCAAATCATCTAATATTCCTAATTGCTAGAGATAGAGTTAGGGCTATTAGTCGTTTTAACACCCGAAATTATATCGGTTTGCCTTGTTAGTTTGTGCAAGAGATTGACAAAATATGATTGCATTCTCCTAAGGCTCTCTGTATAGTATTCTGTGTTGGAATTGATTGAAGTCCAGAATTCGTGAGTTGAGGCTCTATTTATAGAGTTTTCAGGCTCAGTCCGCTGAGCGAATTCAGGGGACCGCTGAGCGGACTGAGGGCAGTTTGGGTTTTCTTCACTCTTAAGCAAGTCTAATGAGCCAGAGGGCGCTGAGCGGCCTGAACTTCAATTGGTTGCTTAGTTCTTCTTACTTCTAAGCCATTTGCTCCATGCCTCATATCTTTGTGAGAATTTAGCTTGAAATTCATCATTTTACAATATTTGTATCCATCCTCTTGAACTATATTAAAATCCTACAAAAGTGGGGAAATTAGTTAGTAAATTCATATAAAACAATGCGGATAGGTGTCATTTTAACCTATGAAATTACCAAAATATGACACTTATCAGTACACCGCCAAAGGAAGCCTAGATGCACTGTCCGCAGAACCTGCGTCCACCATGGACATGAGAACACCGCCACAAAACCCAGTAAGGAAGAAGGAGGAAGGGGTCGGTAGCTGCTGACCTAGAAGCAACTAAGCCTTTTCACCTGAAAGAAGAATCGGGCCTTGACCCGTGGGAAAAAATAAAAAAATAGAAAGAATGTGGTTGACAAAAAAAAGGCCATGATTAGAAAAGAGAAAGAGAGAGCCAAAAAGAGCCCTTACAAATAGAATAAACAACCATCATCTCTAAAAATAAAATGAAAGGGGCCTGGCAAGAACAGGTTTATTCTAAAGAAAAAAGAACAAGAGGAAAAAGGGCAAAGAGGAATATGGAGTGGTGGAAGAAGGAAAGGGAAATGGGGAGTAGGTAGAGGGAGAGAGTGTCGTGATATTGATGGAGAAGAGGAGGTGGCGAGTGACTCTCATTGCAAAATAAAAATTAAAATAAATTTAATTGTAATTATTAAAAAATTCACATGGGTCATCTTTAGAATTAAAAACTAAAGACAACATAGGTCCAAAACATATTTGGAACGAAGTTAATCGTCACCCAATCCTCACATCTATGAATGTCATTTGACGTTTTTAAGAACAAAATAGAAAAAAAAAATATTACGCCTTTTTCATAGAAGTGAATAGAAAAATAAGTAAATTGATTAGTTAAGTTTTACCAATATCTTTTATTAGGAAGACTTAAGACATTGGATAGAGTCTCAAATGCTTCAACCGAAATCACATACATAATCAGATGTCAATTTTAAAATGACGTAGTATGAAAGTTAAATCCCCATATTCAAGAAAATTAAATCCCAATATTTTCGGTACAAATCCTTATTTATATAAGTAGCATACTTACCAATAGGCTTCAAATCCTCCAAAATCTTCTTTAAATACAAATTAATTTGAACAAACAATGGAAAAAAACTATACCACAGTTCCCACTTGCAAAGAAAAACATATCAAACAACAACAAAGATCTGAGAAACAAGTAGAACTACACCAAATATTGTTAAGTGCCTTTTTCCTTTATGCTTAAAGAACCTTATTTGCTGCACCATATTCTTTTTCTTATGCATTAGTTGTTGCACAAGAACGCCTAATTTCACCCTCATCACCTGTTTTGACTCCAATAGTTGTGAGCTTCAAGAAGGACTGTTCCCAGTTCTCAAAGAAAAGTTCTTGATCATTTGCAAACTCCTCCACTATTCTTCTTGTGCTATCTTCATCCAACAAAACAGAGTCCGACCGGAATAGCCCTTTGCGGGCCAGAAGGTTTCGGTAGTACTGGTTATCGAAGACCATAGGTGTTTCAGGATCATTGTTCACTGTTACAGATGGCATTGCGCCTGCTGGACACTGTTTCATTAGCTCATTGGCATAGCTGATGTCAAGGGCTTTGTCAATGAGTGTGAGCCTCCCGTTCGTGTCTTGTCCGAACCGATCTCTGAATGTGCCACAATGAGCAACTCCCAAGGTGTGAGCTCCTGCAGAAACTTAACTATCACTTAATAAGAATGTAGCATAAAAGAAAACAGTGATAAAGATTAACCCATTTAATGGTTGACAATCAATTACATTATGAGATATGTGTTATGTCCAATGTTGTTAAGATATTGATCCTATGATTTAACCGATTCTACTACTATCAATTGGATTGAACGACCCTATGATTTAAATCGTGTTAAGATTTCACGTTTTACGTTTTTATTTTGCTATCCCAATCTTACGTAAGATCTCAATTTTAATAACCTTGATTATGTCAAACACTTTTGGTTTGAGTATCAAAAATCTAGACAGAAAAAAAGACTAAAAAACTGAAATCAATGTCCTAGTAACTCGTAAGAAAAATAGACTCAATTCAGTATATTAATAAGCTTATTATAATCAAAGGAACAATGACTGTTAAGAAGAAAACCAACAATTGACATCATTCCCTTGGAAAGTTGCAACTATCTGAGTCTCTAGGCATAGAACATGCACCTGAAAGGACAACAAGATCAAGTAGGGACAATCCTTTAGTGGAGAAGAGCCTAACCATGGCATCCATGGTAAAACTTGTGTCCACAATGTTTGGTCTGACATTTGAAGCAACTGAAACCAACCCATCTCTCCTACCTGTGGGAATCGAAATGATCGGTCCCTCAGCCTGTTTTTCAAGTGCAGTTCAGTTAGCAACCGTACCAAGAAGACAGATAAAGTAAATCTACTGCTGAAGAAACTTACAATTTCAACGGCATCTCTGGCAGCCAGAGCAATTATGTCTGCACAAGAAACAGTCCCAGGGCAGAAGATCTCAAGGACTCTTTTTGCTGATTCTATAACAGAAAACCCTCCAACAGACCTATTTCCTGGATCAGTTTGCTCTGTGTTATTCCCTTGTAGCATCAAAGATGCATCACATCCCTGCATGTGTTAAATGATTGATTACATCAAGGAATCACTGTGAGTCATAACATAATTGAATTCACTGCTGATCCCCTCACAGTTGCATGCAACCTCTAAGGTCAGCTAAACTTCAACCCACACTTGAATTTTCCATCACACTTGAATTTGCATCCATTGAATGTTTAATTTAATTAGGATCCACAAATTGAACAGAAAATGCAAAGGAAGAAGAAGGGTGCAAGGTAAACACGTGTCGGTAGCACTACGGTGTAATGTACAAAACACAGAATGTTGGGGCTGCATGGTCAAGGTCAAGGAGTAGTAGTGTGAAAACTAACCTCCACAAAGCAATCATGGAAAACCAAGCGAAGGAGCTTTCCAGGGATGGAAGGATCATTGGAAGAGGATGATCTGACTGTGTTCCTTACGATGAACTCTGCTGTTGGGCATGAAGCTGCATAGAAGTTGAAAGAGAGGCTACCTGAAACAGAATCAGCAAAATAAAAGATAGAAAGAAGACAAGAGACTGCAATGGAAAGAATTACTGTTCTTGTCTCCATTGAAAACCAAGTTTTTTAGTCCTTTTTGGGGGGTTCAAGATCAGAACCTTTCACTTGATAAATGATTAAATGATACATATCAATATCATGAAAGAGATACAGCAGAGGTGGCCAGGTATGTTGTCCCCTACTACATTAATGTAGGTAGGTGAAAATCAGTAGTAGGTAGATGTGAGGTTTGATTATGCATGTTCACTCAACACCATTAACTCTTTTAAGTTCTTTCATCAAACACTTAAAAGATGCTTCCTGGTAATAGAAACAGTCACATTAATGATCAGAAAAAAGGTGCTAGACTTTAAACTGGAGAACTGCTTTTATAGTTTATTACCTACAGCCAACTATAAAGGCCTCCGTATTTGGTTAAGCAGTCTTGTCAGATAATGAGATACTGTAATATTAAAATGAATAAAAGGGTTCAGAGTAGTTCAATGACCCTATGGAAATAATGAAACATATCTCATTTATTTTCTGTTTTCATTCTCTTTCTCATTTCTTGGAATTTTGTAAGAAAAACAATGAAAATAAGAAAATTTTATTTTTTATTTCCTATGTCCATTTTTATATGTCATGTTTCATCCAAAATCTTATTCAAAATTAGTTATCGTTTGACTAAATTAAGAAAGTATTAATTACTATATTTCCAACTATACCCTTATTTATTATGAATTTTCTATTATTGTATTAATTACATTGTAATATCTCATAAGGGTAATTCAATTTAAACACTTAATATTTTTTTAAAATATGTGCAAATTAATTATTTTATTAATTTGTGGGCATTTATCATAAATGACATATAAAAGTTGGCAGAAGCAATATTTTTGTTTCTTAATTTCACTATTTCTTTAACAAAATTTTAATAATAGAAAACATATTAAAAACTAAAAGGTAAACAAGAACTAAAAACGAAAACTAAAGAGGCCTTTATCCCCTTCTCATGATCTTATGATTATGCGTTGTGCGTGGTGTACTTGTTAACTGCGCAAGTGTGTGGCTTTCATGCCATATTTAACATGTTGGATAAATAGCTATGGTTTCTTCCGCATTTAGCACGCTCTCTGGATCTCTCCANAAAGAAAGGAAACATTTGCTCGAAAAATATTTTAGTTTTCAATATATCCAATGTTTCCTCTTGACCCCTTATGTTTTGAAAATAAAAATTATAGAATATGTCAACGAATTTAAAAAAGGGTGAAACGTAATGATTCATGATAATAAAACAAATCAAAAGTAAATGAAATAAGAAAAATATACAAGCATGTAGTATTTTAATAAGAGAAAAAAAAAACTCCATTAAATAGCAGTCAATATGATAAAAAGAATAATTTCTTTACAAATTTAATTTCTTATTCTATTCATTCAAACTTTAGTCTATTTTATTGTCAGTGAACAATTTATCTTTAAAACCCTAAACTTGAATATCTTGGTCTAGAGTTACCAAAAAGAAATAATGACGTTCTGGGCCATCAAATTTTAATTGTGTTTAATAGTATTTATTTTAAAAAAGCAATGATATAATCATAAAATATAAACTTACGATGGAAAAATTAAAGATACAAAATTCTTCCTATGCTATTTTCACATTTTCCCTTCAATGCCAACTCAGTCCTTTACCTGCAAGAAGCTTGCAAATCCAAATCACAATAAATCTGGCTGCTGATCTTTGAATACCAATAGTAAAAATCCCTTGACACTGAACAAATTTTCTCAACTCATGCAGGGTCGTCACCATTTTTTTCAATTCCTTTTTCAGGTGGCTTGAGCTTGACACTACAGCAGATATTTGATGGTTAGCCACAGCTATAACTGTTGAAGCCTAAAAGCTTTTTCATTTTTATATTTCCCACTTTTTTTGGTTAGCTAATATACATACAACTGAACTACATATTGCAGAGCATTAGCAATTAAGCCTGTTAATTGCAACGAGGATTCACTAAGTTCAAAGTCCAAGTTTCCACGTCTTCAACTTTTGGGAGCTCATCATCATCATCATCCACATCATCAATGGGAATGTCCTCACTGTCAATGTCATCACCAACAGGGCCTACAAATGAATCCAAAATACTTTTTTAATTGATAAACTCCTGAAATACGGAAACCAAACTTACAATACTAGTCCATTGCTATTATTAACATAACCATAGCAAATACTACAGCATTACCAATTAAACCAAGTGGACCGGTGTAAACCTTTTCATATCAAATGCATATGTAGCCATAATATTTGAGTTCTATATGCATTGTCTATATCTGTTTTTCTGTAGTTAATTACAATTAAACAAAGTCACGTGTGACTAAACCTGATTTCTAACCAGCAGGGGCATAATGTACTAGAAGATTAGGCATATCAGGATATTAAAGAGGAAGGACAGTGATTGATCTATAGAGCTGCTAGCCTTTGTAGCCCAATCCATTAGAGTCCTAAAATGATCTCAGGCCTCCAATTTTTTAGGCCGAAAGATAGATATCTGGTTTCTACTTAAAATTTTGCTTTAGGCATGGGCGCATGGCAAATTGCTCTCTAAGTATGATGCCATATATTCATAAAACCCAAGACCACTAGAAGAGATAGCTCATGCTAAAAGAATAGAAGAGAGCTTTGAAGAAACCAGAGATAAACAATATTGACAACAAAGTTCACTCGGGTCAAAATGTTTTTGATATATAGCAGTTATTCATATAGCAGTTATTCTCCAAATTTATCCTGCATCTCTTGCATTTTATGCAAAAATGGATTGGTTTCCCAACTATGAAACTATGGCCATTAAGAAAGGCTAGACTTTACCTCTTTGAATTGAGGGAGAAGGATAAGGTGACAAGTCATTTGATTCGGGACTCTTATCAAGTAGGTATGGAAGTTCTAGAAGCTGCAAAAGAGATTCTGTCTGAGGATTCCGAGGACATACTGGAAAAGATAGAAAAAATTAGCTCTTCTACAGCAATATTTCAACCCAAATAAAACGAGACTCAATGAAACCATGTCAAACGAGTAAGAGAAATAAGTATTCTTTACCATTACAAGGTAAAATTATATTAACAAATAATCAGAAAAATTTAGTAAAAGGTGTGAATCCATTAGGTTGACTGATTTAAATAGTAAAAGGTGTGCCACCTGGGTAGAACCAAGTCTTGCTTCTGACTGGTTTAAGATGTTATTGACATTCAATTGAAAGGAACCCTTTTAGGATTGAGTTGGGATGTATTTGTTGTATTTCATACCACATAATACTCACGTTAAACTTTCCGTTACAAAAGATAAACAAAAGAGTGGAAAGATAAATAGTTGACACTGCCTAATCGTATATGCATCTAAGATATGTGCATGCTTGAGTGAACACACATGAATAAGATTAAACAGCTGCAAATTAGCCCAAATACTGGAAGTGATCATGAATATGAATATCTAACCGGAGAACAAACCAAACAATTCATATTTTGAGGTTTACAATGTTGTAAGATTTGTAACGGGAAACAAAGAAATACCAGCAAAAGAACCATCAAAGTTGGATCTAGAAGGATCATAACATGGAGCTGTTCTAACAAATTCAAAAGGTTTGCACCCTCTCTCTTGTAACCTGCTTCGAACCCATTGGCGACAATCATCCATCTCAAGATTTACACCTCTGTCATCAAGTGCACACGCCATTATTTGTTTCTTCATTTTATTTTAAGTTGGTCAGGAAGAGGGGGGACAATGACAAAAACAGAAGATTTTATGTGAGGACTTAAATACTAAATGTTAGTTAAGGTTTCACATGCACACACACCTGAAATCTGCCCCATTGTATGTCAGTGGGAAGATAGAGTTGAACCTTCGAGTTATGGCTAACCATTCTTCATCATACTGAATCTCATAAGGGCCTGCCTCTGATTCAATTTCCACAATCTGAAAACACAGGACATGCCATGATTGTAGTCCTCAAAACAGTTATTACAGGAGATTAACCCACACCTTATGATTGAACATCTATACCTGTAAGAAATCACGCCCAGGAAGACATTTATCAAGTGCGAGGAATTTTGTCAGTGGACCTCCTTCCCCGTGTTGAACAAGAGCAGCAAACTTGCAATGTAAGTGAGCAGAAAACCAATACTGGGGTTTCAGTTTGCCTAGAAGTTGAGCAGCAGCTTTACTCCCAAGTCTTCCTTCCTCTATCTGGCAAAATTACCAGCTAGAGAACTGAGATATTATGTTGTCATAGACAATGGAATGCAAAAGCCAAAGATAATGCATGCAGTCAAAGACTATTAGAATGTCCTACAAATGATTATTCATATGATGGCTTCACTTCAACCTCTTATAAATCTTTGTTTCTATAAAAGAAACTGAGCTTAGTATCCTGAATTTAAGCTTTCTGAGTTGAAATGTTTAGGAATTCTCGGCCAAAAAAGTACAAGCAAAACCAACAGCTCTAATGCCAAGCTTGCATATAAAACATGACACAATTAATGCTAAAAAGCTTTTCACTTCAATCAACAATCAACGAAAAAATTATACCTCCTGCCTAAAAAACTGCTTTCGCTGAACAAGCTCCTCCCAATCCCCACAATCAGTGATCCTCACCGGCCAATCATGTGAAAGAAAGATATCAATCGGTTCCTCAACTTGCATGAGCTTGTGAACATCGTATTCGCGAACATGATACACAGACCTGATGGTACTTTGATCATAGGGAGGCCTCTCAAAGTGTCCTGCTCAAACAATGACCTATATCATATAGTAATTACTTGTAGGAAAAATGCCACATTCACTGCTACAAATCTTGTGAAAATTTTTCATTTATTAAAGTTCAGTGGTACCATTACAAAACCGTAATTATTACAAGTGATACTAGAGAACAAATAACAAACCTGATTTATAGTGACGACCATTATAGATTCCAGAAAGCCCACCAATTCGGACATTCCCAAACCTGACAACCCCAGCAACTCCCAAGAAATATATATTAGGTGCAGCCCATCCTCCATAATACCTAGTAGAATGCATATCCATACACAACAATTAGCAGTGCCCTAAATCATAACCACATTGCAACAAACTACAAAAGAAAAAACTCACAGTTCCCACAAATAATTGGAAGCTTCGTGGTTGCCACCGATGAAGATGGTGGGGTAGGGCGCAACCTCCAAGCCGGAATAGTACTTCCAGAAGGAATTCATGGCGAGATAGCGCGGGGGAACGTTCAAGCTCTTCAAATCCTCCTCGTTCCTAACAGCCTAATTCAATTGCGCAATTTCACCGATTCAAACCGAGCAATCAATTGATAATTTGATATGAAATGAAGAAAATGTGATAGTGATTGTGGTTTGTACCTGGAAATCGCCGCAGCAGAGGAGGAGGTCGATCTTGGTGTTGTGGGATTTTTCGAGATTCTGGAGGGTTCTGTAGACATTGTCGAGGTCGCCATGCATGCACCCTTCCACTGCTATCTTCATCTTTTTTTTTCCCACTTCTCACCTCCCACCCCTAACACTAAACAGTGCCAGATACTGTAAGAAGAACAAGGAGGAGGTTTACGAAAGGGTTCAGGTCATACTTATTAAACCGGCCCGTCCTGGCCGGGTCGACTCACCCAGCCATGGGACTTGACATGTTCTCCAATTGAATCCAATATGTAATCAATTTGGTGTAATTTGGCGTGACCCGGTTTAACTCGATGTGAATCGGTTAAATCCACCACACTAACACGCCTTTTTTTAAATTATATGTTTCAATTAATAATTTGTGGTTTCTTAACTGTCCTACAGATTAATTATTCTATAGTATTTAATTTATTTATTTTAAATGACTTTTATAATTAAGTTTATTAATTTTTGTTATTATGTCATATTTTATATGGTTGTAATAAAATTTTTATTAATCAAATCATTGAAAGAGTCGATTTAAAAATTTGTAGACCTTTTGAGCTTACGATGCATCTTTCTATAAATCTTACACTAAAAAGCATTAATTTATCATATTTGATCATATAATTCATCAATATGTTATATTAGATCATAAGATAATAACAAAAATTAATTAACTTAGTTGTAAAAATTATTTAAAATGAATAAATTATATATCATAAGGTATTTACCTTGTAGGGTAACTAAGAAATCACCTTAATAATATATATTATAGAGTTAAATATGTTAAGATGATATTTATTTTTATTATTTTATTTTTAATATACTTTAATATATTTATTTAATATTTATTTACTTATATCATTTTAGCAACATTATTTGGTTGAATTCGTAATTTAGTAACCTGAAGGTTCGGGTTGAATCCTGGAACGAGTTTTAATAACTATGGTTGAGGCTTAGGCTTCAAAATAATCCCATTTTGATTTTGATTGTTTTGGGTTTTTCTTTGTTCTGTTAATCAAATTTACATTTGTTTGGCATGTCAAAAAAGGAGTTGCTGGGTTTGTGTGGGCTATTATGTTGTGGGCTTATGGCGGAATGGTTGGTGGGTTTGTGAACTTGGAGGAGGTAAAACTTTATTTTTTTTTCCTTATTGAGGATGATGAATTACAGTGATTGACGGAAAATTTTATAAATATATGTACTCAGATTAAATATATGTCTGTAATATATATATATATATATATATGAAATTTTTTTTACAAACGTATGAGCTACTATACTGGAATCGCAATAGGGAATGACAATTTTAGTACTATTTTAAGAAAAAAAATTGTAAGGGAATTGAAATCGCTAAGGGAGTGACGATTTTAGCACAGACAGAAAAGTTCACCCTGAAATTGCTAAGGGGAGTGACAATTTCAAACCCCCTAGTAAAAATTTTGACCGAACGAAAATGTACCGGGAGAAGGAATGTTCACCAATAAAATGAGAAGAAATGCTTCACTATTCTCTCATTTTTCTCTTCTTCGTCCTCTCATTTCTCTTATACATATTCTTCTTTTGTTGATTCTGACATTTCTCTAAGGGTGTTTGTGTTTTTGTTTTGATACAAAAAAATGAATAAGGGAGGTGTTGCTGCGTTTATTTTTTATAATGGTTTAGTGCAAAAGAATAATGTTAAGAATGTTGAGTTTATTAGTGAAAATGATTCTGAATTTATTGTAATTTGGTCGTCCATGTCATTCGCAGACCTGTGTAGTATAATATCTTCTCATTTTTAAAAGAGTGTGGCAAGAATAAGATATAAAGCTCTAGTGTCTTTCATGAATGGGTTGGTAAAATTTTGACTTATAATGATATCAAATGACTCTCAACTGCAGCAGATGTTTTATTTATACGAAAATTATAAGTTGAAGAAGATCATACGTATGGCTCACTAGATCTTGAAGAAGATCCTACATGAAAGGACCTTCTTCCATACGATTGTTGGTCACTGTACCCTTTACTAAGAAAAGGACATCGTGTGTTAGGTCTGTATAGAGGTGGAGTGACTTCAACTTCAATAGGGTATAAAGTCACTTCAACTTCATCAGCTTCATTCTGAGGATGTTGTGACGACGAAGGGCCAGGGTTGAATAATTCAAAGTTTTTGTCAATTTGGTGCAAATATTGAGTCATTTGTTCACCTAGCCAAGCATAGAAACTAGGTTGGGGAGGCGGATCACACTAATTAGTTTGGGGAGTCAGAGCATAGAAACCGAATTGGGGAGGTGGAGCAAAGAAACCATGCTAAGGAGACGGAGCAAAGAAACCATGTTGGGGAGGCGGAGCATAGAAACCATGCGGATGCGCATCATCAAATCCATGTGGTGGGGGCACATTACCATGTGGTGGCGAAGGATAGTATTGCTGCCAAACATCAAGTTCCTGTTGATGATTGCGTATTTCCTTAAGAAATCTACGACCATTCTCCAAATGCCACTGTCAGTACTGCACAATTAGTCTATAAGTTATAAGTCTCTCAATGACCACTGCTACGTTATTATCCCACCTCTAAATCCACTGATAATTTCTTTGCACCTAGTTTACACACGCCAACCCTTGTGGATTTCCCCTCAAATAGAGGTTATGAACACGATCCAGAATATTGTAGTTAGGCCCAACAGGCGCCATCTGAATAAGACCAAATTGGCGGAGCGCGTGGTCAACTGTATGCCACTCAACAATCTCAAAGCATATTAGTGGACAAACTACTGACCACATACCTCATTTATTCCTTACTTCTATGATATGACTGCAGCAACCTGGGGTTCACGATATGATTGCCATATAAAATTAATCAATTACAGTGAGACATTAACAAAACACAGCTGTTTATAATAATTTATCTACTAAATCTATACCTCATCTAGGGTCATGTCGTCTATGGTTTTCTGTATTCTTTAATGATAATATTATGGAGATTAGGAATATACACATGATCAACCCATTAGCAAGATATTATATTAATTAAGTTAATAATAAAATAATGGTTCTATTTAACTAATAATAAACATTGCAACTGTCAACTTAATAAACTATTATCTTGCCACAAGGGGAAAATGGAACTGGTTTGGGTCATGTGAATTGGGTGCAAGTGTAGGAAATCTATAAAATGCTCACACTTGAAGAAGCACCATGCAGTTACTGATTTCTTTACAATTTGCGCGTGTAGCGCGACATAAAGATCTCTAAAGCATGGAAAGAATAATTGAACCCCATCTATATTTTCCCAGGTTACCCAAATCTCAAAGAATAGCCAAGTACATCGAATGGATCCAACTACCATGCTTATCACAAAACAAAATACTGTCAAACAGCCGTAAAATATATCCGGAAGCATGTCATGTCACTATTTGCTGCATGTCATGCTCATCAATATCATTGCGGATAACGACGCCAAAATTATTGTTCAGCCACACGGAATTAATGAATGCTTTGTCTATGTCATTGGGATCAGGTGTAACTCCAAGATATTCCTGACATAGATGTACAAAACTTGGTGTGAAGAGTACACCTTTGATACGGTTACATCTTCACGTTCACTGACAATCCCAAGTATTATGTTCACATCCTCTAATGTGATTGTACACTCACCGTGTCGAAGATGAAACGTGTAGGTTTCTGGCCTCTACCGCTCAACAAAAGCAAAAATAAGTCCTGGTTCACTCCAATTTGGGGTAACAAGGCTGCTTGTAACAAACTGACATTTTCTAGATACGGCCGTATAAGGGGATTCGGTAGCTCAATAATCCCGTGTCTAGTCTGCAACCGTCGTGCATTCTGTAACAATTAACATTAAAAAATAAACAAATAACAACTATTTTTTACTGCGTTTATTTTTTTGTCAAAGCTATTATACATTTATGGTACACAAGATCCTCATACTAAGGCAAATGTAGAGTATACTTTGTGTCTCACTTTTTTACAACTATGTTTCAATATAACAATAAAATATGTTTGAATATAGACATGAATATACACATGAACAATAAAATATAACATTAATAATGACTATATAAGATAAATATAAACCTGATCATTTTGAAGGATTTTTTCTGAGATGTGTAACAACGAATTTACAGTATCATCTTTCTTCCGAGGTCCCACTATTGTAATACTATTTTTTTACTAAAATACAGATAAACTCTTTACACTTTTCTTCATTATAACTTGTTCGAAAGGAAAAAATTAAGAACTTAACTAAAAGAAAAAAAAAAGCACTGGAGAGAAAAGAAAAATTAGAACTGAATGGAATTAGAATTGAAGTGAATTAGAACTGAAGTGAAAAAATAAGAACTGAAGCGGAATGAATTTTTGGTGGTTGCTGAAGTGAATGGGTTGAAGTGAGGAGTGAATAGGCTTATTTATAGTGTTGTACGGTTTGGTCTCCTGGAACCAAACAAGTCTCTCCCTCAGTAACACGCGCCTCGGAAATCGACGTTTGCAGGGGGCT
>QANU01065626.1:150455-192087 GCA_003254905.1 Nissolia schottii | reverse complement strand
CCGAGTAGAGTAGCACATGCCGTTTTGGGGTGATGGAACATGTGTCCACATTTCAATGAATCTATGTAATAATTTCTATGCAATGTGTGGCCACGAACGACACACCAACCTTGCAAGCAACTCCAACCCCCACACGAGAAGAATAAGAAGTGAAAAAAAAGAGTCGGACAAACTATTCTTAACAACACAAGGACCACTCTCTCTTCCTCTTCTTTGAAACCCCCCTTTTCTTTTCCAAGGTTTTGTTCCATCCAGCCATTGGTGATGGCGTTGGTGAATCCACTCCTGTTCCACACCCAAACATATCTCCTCCCTTTGCGTCCTTCTGCCACACCATCCAAGCAAACTTCACCATCACTTGCACTACTCTGCACCTTCAACTCTCAATTCCATCCATTCGAACCATCATCAACATCAAGGAGGAACCATGTTACAAGGTGTGGTGCCGTGGCAGACATGAAAGGAGGAGCTGGGGCTTTGGTTGATGGGGAAGGAGGAGGGGATCACAAGGTTCTGGTGGACCCTTCCACAGAGGAGGAGAGGAGGGGTGAGAGGATGGTTGCTGATTATGATTGGACAGAGGAGTGGTACCCTCTGTACCTCACTCAGAATGTTCCAGAAGATGCACCCCTCGGCCTCAAGGTGTTTGACAAGCAGCTCGTCTTGTTCAAGGATCCTGATGGCATCTTTCGCTGCTATGAAGATCGCTGCCCTCACAGGTCGGTATTTAGTTGTTTTATCAAAAGCTGCATGCAATATGATGCTTGTAGCATGATTATGTGCTTAGTTTTGCTCAATTATTGCAATTTTGTACAATTTAGGTCAATCTTTGCGCATGTTTCCAGGATTTGAACCCGTGACAATAACCTTACTATTGTTGCGCACAGTTTAACTCTCATATTTGGTTGGATATAATAATGAACAGGATTTGAGATGTGTTGGTGACACTGATTATATTAACTTTCTACTCTTAAATGTCTAAGAGTGAAGTGACCTTGCATTCTTAGTTGAAATGGGGAATGCAAACATAAAATTTAAATCAAATTGAGATTGAGATAAGGAAGCCTGCAAACTTCTGCAATCTGTGAAATTCTGAATTCCATATTTTGTCAAAATGCTTGGACTTATCTTTTTGTATAATCCAGGTTAGCAAAACTATCTGAAGGCCAATTGATTGATGGAAGGATTGAGTGCCTATACCATGGATGGCAATTCGAAGGCGATGGGAAATGTGTGAAGATTCCCCAGGTTGGTTATAGACTTACCGTTATCCTTATCTAAATCAAAATGTTCACGTAGTTGCTTCTGAGTTAATGTGACATTATGTTGATCATTATTTATCTCCCCCCTTTTTTTCCTTGTCAACAGCTCCCCGCTGATGCCAAAATCCCTCGATCGGCATGTGTTAAAACATACGAGGTGAGGGAGTCCCAAGGAGTTATTTGGGTATGGATGTCTCCAAAGACTCCTCCAAATGTCAACAAACTACCATGGTTTGAGAACTTTGCAAGGCCAGGGTTTCAAGATGTTTCAACAACTCATGAACTCCCATATGATCACTCCATTCTCTTGGAAAACCTGATGGATCCTGCTCATATCCCAATATCACATGACAGAACAGACTGGACTGCAAAAAGAGAGGATGCTCAGCCACTGCGTTTCGAGGTTACTGAGCGAACCGATAGAGGGTTTGCAGGTTGGTGGGGCAGAGAGAAAGATGGCTCTATGCCTAACTTCCTACGGTTTGAGGCGCCTTGTGTGCTACAAAATAACAGGGAAATTGTCGATAAGAATGGTGAAAAAAACTACTTCAGTGGTCTGTTCCTATGTAGACCAACTGGGCAAGGGAAATCCATGTTGATAGTGAGGTTTGGAGGAACAAAAAGATCCCCACTTGTAAAATTGTTCCCTAAATGGTACTTCCATCAGAATGCATGCAAGGTGTTTGAGCAAGACATGGGATTCCTGTCATCCCAAAATGAAATTCTATTGAAAGAGAAGCTTCCAACAAAGGAGCTATATCTGAATCTTAAATCATCAGACACATGGGTTGCTGAATACCGGAAGTGGATGGACAAAGTGGGGCATGGGATGCCATATCATTTTGGTCACAGCACTATTTCCTTGCCCAAGGAGCCTGCTGTGGTTGAACATGCACCAGCTGGACTCATTGCAGGGTTATCAGCTTCATTTCCTGCTAAGGGAGGGATTGGAACAATGCAAGCGCCAAATTTAGCCAATAGATATTTCAGGCATGTGATACATTGCAAAGGATGTAGAACTGTTGTCAAAGCTTTCGAAGCTTGGAAAAATGCCCTTTCGGCTGTTGCCATTGCGTTTGCCGCATTGGCGATTCTGGTATCTGGGAGGCAGTGGAAAGCCCTTCTTTTGGGATCCGCTGCCCTGTGCTCTGTTGGCGTCTATGCATGCTCATCCGCCATTGCTTTGAACACAACAAATTTCATTAGGACACACAGGAGATTGTGAGCTGGCAACTGGCATGTTGTTAGATGATGTAGTTTTCATACGAAATACTTGTACTTTATTTAATGATATGTTGATATGGTTGCATGATGGCTCGTCTCTGTAGTGTCAGCCAAACAAGTAAACCGGGTCGAATGAGATCAGCTAGAGACATACTAAAATAGAATCTAATGTGTCAATAATGGTTTCAAACTTCTACACATTGCATTTTGCAAAATAATGACACTTGTACATACATGTAAATAATTAATTCATACAACAACAATATTGTTCGAAGTAGAATGTAATCTGCTGTGGAAGACGCTGCTGCATCCCTCAAATAGATGTAAATGAGGTATGAAATAATACTTAAATTCTCACAACTTGAAAGCTATACACTCCGCTGTTTGAGTAGTAAGTTCTGCTACTGTGAAGTAGGAGGATCTTCCAACCACTTTGCACGATGGCCTGTTCCTTGACAATCAGAGCAGCACGTTGATCCCTTAATGATAACAAATAAACGATGCAATAAGTCTCTAGTAAATTGGTATGCTGAGAATGTGCAGTGAATAGCAATATTAGGCAAGGAAACAACTGAATTGTGGAGATCATAAAAGGTACCTTCCCAGCGCAAATAACACAGGTAGTGTTTTTGGACGGGACTTCACAAAGCATGTTGTCACCAATAATGAAAAAACCAGTACCCCCACACCATTTGCATTCAACATGTCCTTTAGTGTTGCATGAGGAACAGACGATTGGACTTGGTTGCTGCAAGCATCATAAATATAGAAGAAATTAAGGAACAGCAGGGAAATATCAAAATGTATTTTGATGTTAGGCTACTCTATGAAGTGTGATGAAATACTCCAAATAGCAGGAGTAAGAGATAAATTAATGTTGGTTTCATCTATTTGTCAGAAGCATCAACTTTTAAGTAGGCAGTTACTATGGTCTCCTATGAAAAAAACATCTGATAATGCATAAGATCTAGTTCATTCCAATAAATGATTCAAAATAGATCTTTGCAAGTGTTCCTACAATTGATTCAAAGTCACACCTGATTCAACCAATACAGTAAGGCTAGTTTAGGCAATAGCCAAACACATCAAAAAAAAGGAACCTTCGGGTAAACTGATTAGCAAGGTTTAAAATACCAAAACAATGAACATATATCATAGTGCTTAAAGAAACTTGCCAGGCTAAGCTATTTAACTGAAATAGAGCACTTACAAAAATGACAAATGGACATGAGATTAACTTTCTGAAAGTGGAACTTAGCAGTATACACAAGGTAATGATAATTTGATAAAAGAGGCAAAGTTTGGACAAATTAATGCAGCACAAAGCAGAGATACAACAAAGTCGATTGCAGCAATTTCATGTATGAGATTTGGATATGAAGCAGCTCATGAACTATTCGTCTATGATGTGAACACGTGATATTAAAATTGAATTAAACCCGGATGGTCGTGTTCATGCTTCATTTACATTAAAAATCATCTTTTTCAACATCAGCTAGAAATTGGGGTCGGAAGCCCCAAACTCAATTGGATATTTGGGGCCACAAAACCCTAAAATTCGATCAAATACAGAGCACGAAGGAACGAAAGCGTGAGATTTTCTGAATAGAAATAGAAAGGGAAAAAGAAGGATAAAAACAAGTTACCTGAGAGATTAACCAGGATCGTTCCATGCGCTTAACGAAATCAGAAGATGAATCCACCGTAGATGCCCGGACTCGCAAGCGAGAAATTCTACTGCGCGCTGCGGAACTTGCATTAGCTGGCACAATTGCTGCAATACGAATTGGCGGTAATATGAAACTTCGAGTGCGAATTGTTCCTGAAACAAGCGCAGAGCCACTGCTACAACAGCATACACAGCTAGCCATTCTTTTCTTCTTCTTGTTTGATTTGAATAGAGGGTTTCAAATTTCAATATTCAACCTTGAAGAATAAGATTGTAGGCGCTGATGATTGTTCTTCCTTCCTTCCTTCCTTCGGTTACTTACGGCGTCAAAATGCAACAAAGAATGGAGTTTGGGCTGGGCCCACTTCTTCTTGTTTACAAGGATATCATTCTTCCGATATTTTCTTTTCTTATTTTCCTTGTCCATTCGGAAAACCCAAACCCAATGTTGCTATTCCAACTGTAATTAGGGCGTTCGGCTTAATTTGCGTAGGAAATAAGTTTAAAAAATTAATTTTAAAATAATTCAATTTGAAATAATTGATTTGTGTTTAGTTTAAATATTTTAAAGGTAAGTTTGAGATAAATTTTTTTTTTGGATAAGATAAAATAAAAATATTTTTAAAAATAAAATTACTGAAAATGACATAACATAATTTTAAGGTAAATTAATATAGTATGAGTGTGAGTGAGAGAGAGTGATTTATTAAAGTCAAAAACATAACTTTTTTTTTAACAGTTAAACTAAAAAGTAACTTTTTGCTTCAGTTGACAAACTTAAATTAAGCTAACTTAAGTTTGATATACTGAAAAAAAAAGATGAATATTATTTAAACTCATTTTCAATTTATTAAACTTAAGTTTGGAACGAAAAAAAAAATCATTGACCAAAAATAAAATAAAATAAAAATTATTTTTTACAAAAGATTATATAATGAGATTTTCAAATTGTTTTTTAAACCAGTAAAGGGCTTAAATATATTTTTGATCTCTAACAAATGTTTAATATTTGATCTAGGTTTCTAACAAATTATTTTTTTGGTTTTTGTTCAAATATATCATAAATTGCATGGATTAGTCATTGTTTTTAGTCGGACTCGGTGGCTCTAGTTCTTATCATTACTGAAATTCTGTTAACGACTAATATGATTAACAAAATATCATATTAACAATATTATGTGAATAAAATAAACTCATCTGACCAATAACTCAATCCATAACCTACAATTTGATTTTATTTTGGACTGAGAGAGCTTTGAAAGACTTCATATATTGATAATTCAATTAAAATAGTAGTGCAAATATATATTAAACACACAACAAAAATACTTTACAAAAACATCAAAATTAATTATTTACACACAAAAAACTCAAAGTGGAAGCCAAGAATGTGTGTTTGGTTTTACATTTCAAGCCATCACAATTAATTATATCATGTTAAAAGTGAGTATTTTTCACTCCTCTAATATTCCCACCAAGAATCCAAATCTACAATAAGTTTTGAAGCAATACTGTTCACAACTGGAAATGCGTTGCCTCTGAATATCTTGTGGTTGGTGGGATATTGGACTAGGAGTGCCATAAGTCAAAAGTCTCGGATATTGGACTGTGTGATTGATGACTCCCACCTTTCTCGGGCCTAAAACGCCTTTTCGTTTTGGACCTACGGTGTTGCTCTGACAGGGTAGAATGGGCATCAATATTTTCTGTTTAGGGATGTTGGGCTAAAACAAAGAAGAGAGACTCCTAAACCTGTATGTTATTGGGCTATAAGGATTAAGGCCCAAGGTATCGATTTGGCTGTCCTCCCATTACCAACAAAAGAAGAATATTCGTCGTGTATTCTTTATCCGTACAGAATGTCATATATTGGCCGGCAGTTAGATTCATGATTCATGATTCATGGCTAAAGTTGGACTGCACAACTGTAGTGCACACTAATCACATGGATGCCTAAAATTCGTAGATAATTCAATGCCCCATTCTTTATTTGGGTCATCCATTACCGATTTATCAGTGGAAAGCTACCAATAGATTTGAATCTGTCATTTCTTTTTGTTTGCATTAGTTGATTCTGTTATTTGATGCAATCAACATTGATAATCACTTTGTAGTGGCACATTAAAAATAATTAATGCATATTTAATATAAGTTGTTTAAACACGGGAACGAGTTTAGTCCACAATCTACACTTGTGTGAATAACATGCTCTAAGCAGCTAAGGTTATGTTGCAAAAAATTCTTAAACTCCATTGGTCGGTTGGATATAAGGAATGAAAAGGCATTGGTCATGTGGGCCCCCGAAATCGAGGACGGTGTGTCACATGATAAACCCTTGTTTTCCATTTTTTTCTTCCCTGTTTCAATTCCTTTACTCTGACCCTTCAATCTGACTTTGACTTTCCACAATCTATATTAATCTCCCAAGTCCATGCCATACAATTTACAAACAATAACGAAATCCCTTTCCAAGATTGTAGATAAAGATTTCACCTTTGACGCCACTGAAATTGTGGGTGAATGGGTTAACAACGCTTTGAAAATTATCCCGTTCTCCAATATTATTATTGTTTCTTGTGCTAATTTTCTCAACTTGCTAGTTTATTTTATTTTATTTATTTATTACGCAAAAAAGCAAGCCTTAGTGCTTAGGCGATGAATTAGCTGAGGCATTTCCTCACCTAAGCATAGTATCAAACACCTACAGTGCAATGCATCACTCAACAGCTAGTGTTCAACAAGAACACAGTCTCGTCCTCGATTATGCATCCCAAATTGGCCGCTTTGCATTTGATTCCAGGTTCCTCAGCTTCGGCTCGGATACCTGCTCCTCGGTTTTATCCAATTTCTTTCACTTCAATGTGAAAAAACAGAGTTTTCGCGCTTCTTCTTCTGCTCTCAGCTTGAAGTTTGCGGGCAGAGGGGACTCTGGTTTCAGGAGGATTTTGAATGAGTTCAATAAGGCTGTTAGGTTCCATACTCAGAAATTCCCAATTGGGTTTGATTCCTCCGTCCCACCGGTTGATTTTGGGGATAACAATTACAGCAACAATGGTAATATTGATGATTGTGGTGTTATTCAGGATGATAGAGTGACAGTGAATGATGTTGAGACACAGAAGCCTAAAAAAGTTTTGATTTTGATGAGTGACACTGGTGGTGGACATAGAGCTTCTGCAGAAGCTATCAGGGCAGCTTTCTATGAAGAATTTGGGGACCAGTACCAGGTTTTGATTTTTTTTTTTTTTGCATTTTTCATTTATGGAATCATTGTGATGAGGTGATAAAAAGAAGAAACAGAAAAAAAGCTTTCTTTTTGTTAAGAAATGAATGGTTTTGTTGTGTGTTAATGTTCTCAGAGGTGTTTGATTTTGTTGCAGGTGTTTGTTGTTGACTTGTGGTCTGAACACACGCCTTGGCCATTCAACCAGCTTCCCAGGACATATAGCTTTTTGGTGAAACATGGTTCGTTGTGGAGAATGACTTACTATGGAACTGCCCCACGTGTGGTGCATCAGTCAAATTTTGCAGCAACTTCAACATTCATAGCTGGGTGAGACTCTTGTTGCCTTCATAAATAAATATTGGGGTTTACTCGGGTACCCATAAACTTTAAGGGTATCGATACCATAGCATCTAAAATTTTACTAAGTGTCCCACTAACTCAAATTGTTTATTGTATTAAATTTGTTATTGAATCATAATTGTTCAAATACAAGGAGATATCAATTTCTTTATAAAAGTTTGGGTATCGAAGGAAGAACCATAAAAATTTCTTATTATAGAGTATATTTTCCTGAGTATGCTTCAATTTTCCTCAGACAAGTATGGTGTAGTTTCAAATTTCAATATTGAATATCTTATCTTCTTTTGCAGTGAGGTTGCTAAGGGGCTAATGAAATATGAGCCAGATATAATAATCAGTGTGCATCCACTGATGCAACATGTTCCGCTTCGTATTTTGAGAGCAAAAGGTCTTTTAAAGAAGATCATTTTTACAACAGTCGTCACAGATTTGAGTACTTGCCATCCTACATGGTGAATTTTGCTTATTTATTTATTTATTTATTTATTATGGAATTATATTGGTTATCTGGTTTTGACATGTTATTGCCCGTATCTCCAGGTTTCATAAGCTTGTGACTCGATGCTATTGTCCGACCACAGACCTTGCAAAAAGGGCACTCAAAGCTGGACTACAGCAATCACAAATAAAGATTTACGGTCTACCAGTGCGACCTTCCTTTGTTAAGCCTGTTCAATCAAAGGTTTGTTATGTTCTTGCTAGCATTGAATTGATTAGGCTGGTTACAATTCTGAACTGGAATGCGTTGTATGCTTACTTTTGATGCAGACTTGTATTTGTACCTTTTGATTTTGGAATGTAATTTCATACTTCCATAACTTTTTATTTCAATCCTTTATTATTGATAACTTTTGTGGCGGTATTTTTGAAAGACCTTGATTTTGTTTATTACATCAAGTAATATTCATTATGTTTTGATTTTTAAATCTATTTGTAGGATGAACTAAGGAGAGTATTAGGGATGGATGAGGATCTTCCTGCCGTATTATTGATGGGGGGAGGTGAAGGTATGGGCCCCATTGAGTCTACTGCTAGGGCACTTGGAGATATGTTATATGACAAGAGCCTTGGGGCTCCCATTGGTCAAATACTTGTTATTTGTGGACGTAATAAGAAGCTTGCTGACAAATTGGGTTCAATTAATTGGAAGGTTCCTGTGCAGGTATTGATGCCTTCTGTTTCTCCATACCCTTGTTCATGCTTTTTGAAACATATATGCATATGCATATGTGTGTGCTCGTAAAAGTTTCTTCTCCCTCGCTTTCTACTGTGTTTATGCCTAGAAATTTACTTCTCTGCCAACAGTTCATGGTGACTGACTTGTAATAGTTGAAAGGAGATTTCTAGGAAGGATTTCATTAAGTTTTGATATGTTACTAATATAATCGACTTCAATTATCTTGGGTGGACGTTACAGGTTGGTCCATCTTCACCCTTGCGGTGAATATATCTAAAAAAGTTCATATTCACCCAAGTTACCTGTTTGTAAAGTTTTTGCATCGAGTTTGGAAAAATAAAATAAAATTCCTGCTGGGGGTGGTTGAAATATCATGATTCAGGAAGTAGAGCAACTGTCATCAACTATATGCCTGTGTAAGTTGCTGAATCATTTTATTTTGACTCATGTTTAGGTAAAGGGATTTGTCACCAAAATGGAGGAATGCATGGGAGCTTGTGACTGCATCATTACAAAGGTATGATCTCTTTGTGATGACTGATGATTTCCTTCCTCAACATGATAGCAACTAATAAATTTTTCTCGTTTTCAGGCGGGCCCAGGGACAATCGCGGAGGCCATGATTCAAGGCCTCCCTATTATTTTAAATGGTTATATTGCTGGGCAGGTACAAATTCATGTTATACTGTTGTAGTGTACGAATTTGGTTTTGAATGTTGGTAGCTGGTGAGCTTACTGCAGTTTTCTTTGCTTGCAGGAAGCTGGTAATGTGCCCTATGTTGTTGAGAATGGATGCGGCAAGTTCTCCAAATCTCCTAAGAAGATAGCAAAAATTGTTGCCGACTGGTTTGGTCCAAAAGCTGAGGAACTAATAGCAATGTCTCAGAATGCGTTGACGTTGGCACGGCCACATGCTGTGTTCAAGATTGTTCATGACCTTGATGAGCTTGTGAGACACAGAAGTTTTCTACCTGAGTACTCTTGTACAGCTTAGCCACAAGGGTGGGGCAATTTTTTGGTACGAGGACAAAGGCTGCTTAGATGTATCACTAGTCAAAGTACGTGTATGGTGTTCTGCCATATTTAAATCATTGTTTAGGATGTTCATTTGAAAATAATATATAGTTTTGGGCCTTTTTGGCTGATTTTTGCATGCAATTCAACGTTCCATTGATTCGGTTCATTAGGCTGGCAAATATACTTTGTTAAGTGTCTTGCCAAGTTTTGCGAACGGGAGAGAAAATTTCTTTGAGGCATCCCTTCATAAAGAAGCATCACTTTTTTTACCTGTACTGAAATTTCATAAATAGCACAGCAACATATCAGTGCTTGAAATAAAGTGAAATAGCAAATATATTGATTTTGGAGGATGTTGATTTTAATTACCATTCATTCAGTTTTGGAGGATGTTAATAAGAATGTTCCTAAATCCTAAGATTCGTGGGCCCGGTGAATAAAATAAAAATGGCTTTGCTTCCACGTTAATTTCAAGATTCACAGAGAGTGATTGCAACGGCAGTGTTTTACAAAGCTAATGCACAAGGCAAAACAACCATGTGCATGAATGAGATTTTGACTTCAAAACGGTTGTAGTTTTCCTCAGAGGAATTGGTTAAGCAAACCTCACCTGGTACCTCTTGTCCACAGCAGATAACACAAATCATTTTACTTCATTCATTTACTGCTGCAATCATCCAAAGCATACTATAAAGTAAAATAGCCTTCATAGTTGGGATTGTAATGAATTGGAGGTACCACGCGGGGTTGGGGTTCAATGGGGCTTTTGTGGAAATATGGGTCACCTCTGCGGAAATAACTCAGGTTTGAGTACTCTGTATTAACATCTGAGGAATTTGATTGTGTACGATAAGATTTGTTACACTAAAGTTATGTATGATGCATTACTGCAGAGGATTTTCAGAGTATAAACAGCCATTTGCACTCACTTACCTTGGAGTATCTATGATGGTGGTCTATTTACCCATCTCAGTCTTCAAAAAGTGCTTCTGCAGCTTACTGAAAAAGTTATATAGAAACCTTTACAGAGATTATTACACTTCGGTCAGCATTTCCTCTGAGCTCAGTGTGGCTCTTGGAACTTGCGAGACTCATCAATGGCCGGAAACTGATCTTGAGATTCCTTTAATTACTTACGAGGAAATAAGCGCAAGAGAAAAAGGGACACCTCTGGTAGCACAAGAGGTAAGTGAGGTTAATTTACTCCAACAAATTGAAGAACATAGTTTATGGAAAATGTCAAGTGTGGCTTATACCTCACTCCAACATGGTTTGCATCAGAGGTAACAATGTTTCTTCTAAGACGCTCTTGTGATTTTCTGTTTATAATGAGCCACTGATTGTATTCCCTATGTTTGTGTATAATGTTCTAAATTGATTGCTATGATGCAGTATTTTTCATACCTGGCACTTGCAAGTACTAGTGTGGTGAGTACAACTGTTCTGAGTTCCACATCAGGTCTCTTTACCCTTTTCTTTGGAGCAATCCTTGGCCAGGACTCGGTGAATATTGTCAAGATGGTTGCCGTTTTAATCAGCATTGGTGGTGTCACCATGACAACGGTTGGGAAAACTTGGGCACCAGATGAGCACATTAGTAACGACATTTCTTAGTAAGTTGAATGTTCGCTTCTTTTTTGTTCTAAACTACGTCATGTATTTCTTTGTGTATATATTTTCTTGTCATTGTTCTTCTGGTTTCTGAAAATAGATGACTCTTTCTCCCTAAGGAACAGAAATCATTCTATAACTGGGGACATTTTTGATCTACTTTCAGCGATATGTTACGGCTTATTTACAGGTTTACATATCTAACTCACATTTTAATGTCAAATTGATCGCGGATAATTTGTATGGCACTTTGATTTTCCATAACTGCAGTGCTGCTTAAGAATTCTGCTGGATCAGGAGACAAGGTTGACATGCAGACGATTTTTGGCTGTATTGGTCTCTACTGTCTTCTTGGCTTTTGGTGGCTAGGTATGGCTTTTTAAGGTATTGTTTGTATTGTTCTCTATGTATTAGCTTAGGAATTGTAAATTGTTAAGCAGTAAAAAGAATTTCGTGCCTTGTTTCCTTGTGTAAAATATCTGACAGATGTTATTGCAAGTTCTATGCAGCTTGGCCATTGAATGCTGTGGGTATTGAACCTGTTTTTGAATTTCCAAGTTCAATGTCCACTTGGGAGATTGTGATTGCAAACAGCTTTTTTTCTAACGTGATTTCAGATTACTTTTGGGATGTTCAACACCCTCTATTACATTTCATTCGTTCAGTTGGGTTTTTGACATGAGGAATTAGCTTTACAGTACTAGTTCTTACAGCATGATAATGGTAAGCTCAAATGCTTCTCATGTTTAAAAATGGTGCATACATTGTTAAATTTTTAAGAAATGATACATTATATTGCATAAAAAAAAATGTTTAATAGCACGATGAAGTTGTCACGACAAACTTAATCCAAGTTGTTGATCTTCTTTTTTAGTTTGACTATTCAACTTTTACAAATTGAAAGATGGAAAATAGATGTTACAATGTGTCTTGCTGTGCAAAATGTCCGAAAATGGTGTCTTGCCATGAAACATTACTGATTGCAAAATGGACACTGTTATAAGACTTGCCAGATACGTACACTTGAATCACATTGTACAATCACAGTAATTAGTAAATTACACAAATCTTTTTGGTTAACTAACTCCAATGAAAACTGTGACAGGGCACTTTCAACAGTTTGGACTACTCCTTTGGTGGCTACATTGGGCATGTCCTTAACAATTCCCCTTGCCATGATAGCTGACATGGTTGTACATGGCCGCAAATACTCTAATCTACATTGCTGGATGTATTCAGGTCTAATTATCCACTCTGTGTTTTTAACCATGTGCAACTAATTATGTATTAGTGACATTAACATATTATTTTTCTCTTTCGTTTAAACATCCCTTTGATTGGTTCATTTGGAAAAACAGGTGTTTGCAGGGTTTATTTTTGCAAACATTTCGGACAAGTTTTCAGTAAACGAGGCCGAGTCTGAGTTAATCACTTATGAGAAGTAGTGATCCTAATTCTGTATATTAAACCAACCAAAAACTCAATGCAGCCAAAGAAGCTTATAAATGTTCCCAATATTAACATGTGAAATGGTGAGCGAAGAAGAGCATTATTATGGAACTGAGCTTCAGTAAACTTTACACACACACACACACACACACACACACACACACGCACACACCCACCCACACCCCACAGAATTACGAAGAAAGAAACAAATGTTTTGAATTATTATTATTATTTAGTAAAAATCACAAATATTACTCTATCCATTCATTCAATTAACAATATGCCAAATATTTATGTCCTTTTCATATCTACTTTAGTTTTATTGTCTTTAATTCTCGACCACATATATTGATGCTTGTCAACTCTCATCTTGGCAATCTGGACCTGAGACTGTGAACTATCGAGACAAGTTTATTTTGGTGTATTCTTAGTTCTTATGGATAGAACTAAAAAAAAGAACAAAATTGAGGTTATTTCGCTAACTTTATATTTTGTTATAAAGATTCTTAAATAAGTTATTTAAAGTTTTATAATTATTTTTTTATTCAACTATAATAATTATTGTTTTGGAGAGTGCTATATACCTCACCATCATTTAAAATTACGAAGTTAATTTCTTTTTTTAAAAAAATATAATTAAATTTGTACATTTTTAAATATAATTTTTACATTAAAATCTTTAAACTCCACTCTATCCTAATTTATTTTAGTTCTATCTACTATCTCATGATTCCCTCGTCGTGTAAGTGTGTGCTGAATTTCTTCAAACTTTTTGATAAAGAAAATAGCACTTTCATACATATAATATATTTATTTTTTTAAATGCAAAAGTTGTGCACAAAGATGTCAAAATCAAAATCTTATATGAAATCAAAAGAGTAAAATAAAAAATGTTAAATATAAAATCGTAACACAGTTTAAATTATAAAATTATTCGATTTAAGTGATAGTATTGAAATTGACTAATTTTTTCAAATTCATAAAATTGTCCGGCTTCATTATTTAAATCGAGATTTTACCAATAGTGATTGTGTATCGAGATTTTACCAATAGTGATTGTGTATAAATCATTTGACAAATGTTGTTCTAATTTAACCAAAGGTATCAAATTTAAATCTTGAATATGTAACTAATTAATGGAAAACTTTGCATGACAAGAGATGCTACTTTGCTTAAATAGATATCACTAATTATGTCCTTGAATAAAAAATTTGTTCAATTAATTTCCTATCAAATTTTTAGGAAATCAATTCGATCCTTAAAAAAATAAAGTCCAAGTCAATTTATACATTTTTATATGAGTAAAATTATTTCATTTATATTTAACCATATTTTATAAATATAATTAAACATTGGTCAAATTGACGATAAATCTTAAATCATAATATTTTTATTGTTTTAATTGTACTTTTAAAAATACATTTAACTACATTTATAAAATATGATTAAATATTTTTTTTACAAATATAAAAAGAAATATGATAAAAAAATAATAAACTAATTTCACCTTTATTTTAAAAAAAAACACTATCTTAATTTTTTTTTCAAAGAAAGTGACGAATGCTTGTGTGGTGGTTGATGTGATTGAAATAATTTCTTCAAAAAAGAAAAAAGAAAGAATAAAAAAGGATAAGTAGGTGAAAGGAGAAATAGTTGCTTATTCCCAAATCCAATTCCCAGTTTGTGTGATCGTTTCTTCCTTTCATCATCTCATCAACGCTGCGCAGAAATCAATGGAGCTGACACCCCAGCAGCTAAGCCAATACAACGGCACCGACCCCTCCAAGCCCATATACGTCGCCCTCAAGGGCCGCGTCTTCGACGTCACCGCCGGCAAATCCTTCTACGGCCCCGGCGGCTCCTACTCCATGTTCGCCGGCAAGGACGCCAGCAGAGCCCTCGCCAAAATGAGCAAGAGCGACGACGATATCTCCCCTTCCCTCGACGGCCTCTCCGACAAGGAGATCGGCGTCCTCAACGATTGGGAGACCAAGTTCCAGGCTAAGTACCCTGTTGTTGGCCGCGTCCTCAATTAATTAATATTAATTAAGTAATTACCTCCTAATCCCTGATCCCTAATCCCTCTCTTCATTTGTATACTATATAATCCATCTATGTTGTTGTGTGTCTGTTTGGGTTGGGAACCCTACTATATATGTTTGTGACTGTTTATGATGCTGAATGAATGGCCTCAATAATAAAGATTTGTGTATTTATCTATCCAATTGTGGCGTCGTGCTAATTTTAGGGTTTTGTTGCTTATTGCTCGTCCTTGTTTTGGATCAGAAATTGTTTTTTAAGAATTAAAACCTAGAATTTGATTATAGTTGTATTCTTTTCTTGAGCATCTTTCGTCATGGTGGCTGGATTTCAACTAACTAGAGACCTAGCAAAGTTGATACTTAACTGACTTTCTTAAACTATCTAGTTCGGGATTCGATACCTGACTCTGTGTACCTGACGATGTGTAAGAGAAAGTTTCATTTCATGGTTAGTCCCTTCCAAAATTCTACGGCGAGGGAATTGGTTACTACTTTGACCTCGCCCAAAAAAAAAGACGAAGATGGATTTCAGCTGCCTGAATTGTGTTTCTAATTTTGCTATAATATTATTGGAATATCAATTTCTCTATGTTCATATTATTTCCTGATGGCTCTCTTCCTTCAATGGCTGCCGTTGATTGAGTTTCAACTTGCAAACAACAAAGGAGAGGTTAGCAAGAATTGACGGGAGTCACTCAAACTTGACACTGAAATTCCCTAATTTAAATCCACCAAATCCGTTTTTTCCCCCCTTATCTTATTCTTTAATTAAAATATTTTCCTCTATGCGAATTATATAGTAGTGAGAAGTGAAGTTTGAGGGTTCCAAGAGTGTGCTTGTGAGAGGTATTATAAGATTGGCATGATCAATTTGAATTGCAGACATGTTTATGTCCCTCAAGGTATTATTTGATTGTTACTGTTAACTTAAGGGCATATAGCATTTAAGTTTATCAGCTGAGAGACAGTCTAGCTTGAAACTTCCATTCTGCAGTTTACTTGTGTTTCAAAAGATTTACCAATCTGCTTTTGCCTCCACTCACCATCTGCCACTGAGTAATGTAAATATTTTGAGACCATTTTACAGATTTCATACCAAACGATGCTACGCATGCCTACAAATTTGATTAAGGAGCTGGTACAATCCACACTCGAGGAGAACTTTAGTGAATTGCTCTGGTTGCTGCATGATTACCTCCTCTATTAAATTCAGAACCATAGTTGCTTAAAACAATGAGGTGAGTAATACAATAACAAGGGCCAAGCCGAAACAAAGTCTTACAATATACTTTCACAAGTGCCACAACTCAACCAACTAAGAAATACTTGCATGTTCCATGAATATCTTCACCATTTCTTTCCTCGTTGTCTGATCTCTTTGACCCGAATAATTATGAGTACTCACGGGTAAGTAAAGGGTAGTAGGTTCAGCAATTCTACAACTTGCATACCCCTGCCCCCAACCATTAAAAAATGAGGGGCATTAACGTATGTATGGGTTGGGTAATTACTGTTGCTCAAAACATGGATTGGAAACGCATTTTACAAACATATGGGCCAGAAAATTGAAATTGTTGTAGTGTAGGGCGATTTCAGTATTTTTTTTAAAAAAAAGAAAACAAAAAGAAAAAATTGGTGCTGAAATTGCCATGTGATGAGGCGATTTCAGGGAGCAACAAAACACACAAAACAAACCACATTCCCTTCAACAGCAACCACCGAAAATTCACTCCTCAATTCAGTTCTTATTTTTTCACTTCAATTGTAATTCACTTAAGTTCTAATTCCCTTCCGTTCTAATTTTTCTTTTCACTCCAATGCTTATTTTTTTTCTTCTAGTTAAGTTCTTAATTTTTTTTTCCTTTCAAACAAGTTATAACGTAGAAAAGTGTAAAGAGTTTATTTGTATTTTAGTGAAAAAAATAGTATTATGATGGTACGACCTCGGAAGGAAGATGATACTGTAAATCTGTTGTTACACATCTAAGAAAAATTCCTTCAAAATGATCAGGTTTATATTTATCTAATATAATCATTATTAATGTTATATTTTATTGTTCATGTGTGTATTAATGTCTATATTCAAACATATTTTATTGTTATATTTAAACATAGTCGTAAAAAAGTGAGACACAAAGATGCTCTACACTTACCTTAGTAATACTTGTTATTTGTTTATTTTTTAATGTTAATTATTATTGTTATAGTATGCGTGATGGTTGCAGACTAGACATGGAGTTATTGAGTCATCGGATTCCCTTATACAACTGTATCTGGAAAATGTCGGTTTGTTACCGACATCCTTGTTACCCCAAATTGGAGTGAACCAATGACTTATTTTCGCGCTTGTTGAGTGGTGGAGGCCAAAAACCCACGTGTTTCATCTTCTACACGGTGAGTGTGCGATCACATTGGAGGATGTGAACATGATAATTGGGATTGCCAGTGAGGGTGAAGCTGTAACCGCATCGACAATTGTATTCTTCGGACCAAGTCTTGTAAATCTATGTCAGGAACTTCTTGGAGTTACACTTGGTCCTAATGACATAGACAAAGCATTCATTAATTCGGTGTGGCTGAACAATAATTTTGGCGCCATTATCTGTGACGATATTGATGAGCATGACATGCCGCAAATAGTGACATGGCATGCTCACGGATATATTTTGCGGTTGTTTGAAAATATTTTATTTTGGGATAAGCATGATAACTGGATCCATTCGAAGTACTCGGCTATTCTTCGAGATTTGGGTGGCCTGAAAAAATATAGTTGGGGTTCAGCTATTCTTGCCATGCTTTAGATATCTTTATGTCGCGCTACACACACAAATTGTAAAGGAATCAGTGGTTGCATGGTGCTTCTTCAAGTGTGGGCATTTTATAGATTTCCTACACTTGCACCCATTCCATATGACCCGAACCAGTTCCATTTTTCCTTTGCGGCAAGGTAATAGTTTATTAAGTTGACAATTGCAATGTTTATTATTAGTTTAATAGAACCATTCTTTTTAATTATTATTAACTTAATTAATATAATGTCTTGCAGATGAGATGATCATGTGTATATTCCCAATCTCCATAATATTACCGTCAAAGAATGCAGAAAAGCCATAGACGGCATGGCCCCATATAAACAATTGTATTTAGTTAATATTCCACCGTAATTGATTATTTTTGTGTGCAATTTATATGGCAGCCATATTGTGAACCTCAAGTTGCTGTAGTCATCCCATGGGTAGTGAGGAATAAACAGGGTACGTGGTTAGTAGTATGTCCACCAATGTGCTTTGAGATTGTTGAGTGGCATACAGCAGACCACATGCTCTGCCAATTTGGTCTTGTTCAGACGGTGCCTGTTGGGCCTAGTTGCAACATTCTGGGTCGCTCTCATAACCTTGATTTGAGGGGGAGTCCACAAGGGTTACCTTGTATAAACTGGGTGCAAAGGCATTATCAGTGGATTCAAAGGTGGGACAACCGCGTAGCACTGGTCACTGAGTGACTTATAACTTTATAGACTAACCGTGCAATATTGACAATGGTATTTGGAGAATGATCGTAGATTTCTTAAGGAAATACATGATCTTCAACAGGTACCTGATGTTTGACAGCAATACTATCCTTCGCCGTCGCATGGTAATGTGCCCCCACCACGTGGATTTGATGATGCGCATCCGCATGGTTTCTATGCTCCGCCTCCCCAATATGGTTTCTTTGCTCCACCTCCCTAATCCGGTTTCTATGCTCTGGCTCCCCAAACTGATTTGTATGATCTGCCTCCCCAACCTGGTTTTTATGCTTGGCTAAGTGAACAAATGGCTCAACAATTGCACCAAATTGATGAGAACTTTGAATTGTTTAACCATGGCCCCCCCATCGTCACAACATTCTCATCCTCAGAATGAAGTTGAAGTGACTTCATACGTTATTGAAGTTTAAGTCACTCCACCTCCATACAGACCTAACACACGATCTCCTCTTCTTGGTGAGGGGTATAGTAACCGAAAGTCGTATGGTAGAAGGTTCTTCCATGTAGGATCTTCTTCAAGATTTAGTTAGCTATGCGTACGATTACCAAGAAGATCGATTAACATGGACCGTGTGTAAGTGCGTAGAGGTGTTTCTGAGTCGTCAGGTTCTTTCACTGGGTTAGGGTATTGTTTAATCTAAATGAGCCGCCAAAGGATGCATCATATGATGACAATGACAACATGAATGATGCAACTCTGAAGCNGCCTATTGGGCCTAGTTGCAACATTCTGGGCCGCGCTCATAACCTTGATTTGAGGAGAAATCTGCAAGGGTTACCGTGTAAAAATTGGGTGCAAAGGCATTATCAGTGGATTCAAAGGTGGGACAACCGCGTAGCACTGGTCACTGAGAGAGTTATAACTTTATAGACCAACCGTGAAATATTGACAGTGGTATTTGGAGAATGATCGTAGATTTTTTAAGGAAACACACGATCTTCAACAAGTACCTGATGTTTGACAGCAATACTATCCTTCGCCGCCGCATGGTAATGCGCCCCCACCACGTGGATTTGATGATGCGCATCCGCATGGTTGCTATGCTTCGCCTCCCCAATATGGTTTCTTTGCTCCGCCTCCCTAATTCAGTTTCTATGCTCTGGCTCCCCAAACTGATTTGTATGATCTGCCTCCCCAACCTTGTTTTTATGCTTGGCTAAGCGAACAAATGGCTCAACAATTGCACCAAATTGATGAGAACTTTGAATTGTTTAACCATGGCTCCCCGTCGTCACAACATCCTCATCCTCAAAATGAAGTTGATGAAGTTGAAGTGACTTCATACATTATTGAAGTTCAAGTCACTCCACATCCATACAGACCTGACACACGATCTCCTCTTCTTGGTGAAGGGTATAGTAACCGATAGTCGTATGGTAGAAGGTCCTTCCATGTAGGATCTTCTTCAAGATTTAGTTAGCTATGCGTACGATTACCAAGAAGATCGGTTGACATGGACCATGTGTAAGTGCGTAGAGGTGTTTCTGAGTCGTCAGGTTCTGGCACTGGGTTAGGGTATTGTTTAATCTAAATGAGTCGCCAGAGGATGCATCATATGATGACAATGACAACATGAATGATGCAAATCTGAGGCAACCGTCGCCTAGATCTAGTAGAAGGAAAAGCCTTTTTACGAGGGGATTTGAGGAATGTAGAGACGAGTGCAACGGTTAATGGGTCGTCGAGGTAGTGACAATGGAGCTAGTACCAATGATGCAGCTGAGTAGGTGTATGATCTTCGAGANACAATCGCTCAACGGTTTGGGTACAATCACTGAGCGAACAAGTTGGATACCGCTGAGCGAGATGATGATGCCGCTGAGTGGGCTTGTCCTGAAAAACTCTTCTTTAACTCTTTTGCCCTTTTTGCTTCCTGCTTCATTCTTTGTGGAATTTCCCTTGATTCTGTCTTTTTGGTATGCTTACATCCCTCTTAGACTATATTTACAAATCCTACAAAAGTGGGGAATTTAGTTAGATAATTCATGAAAACTTAAGTAAACAAGTGTCATTTTACTAGTTGAATTTGCGTAAATATGACACTTAACACCCTACCCTAAACCACAAACCCTAATATTCAACTTAAACTCTAACCTTAACCTTAACCTTACTCCTAACCTTAACTCTAACCCTAAATCATAATCATAACCCTAACCCTAACTATAACCTAAACCTTAGTCTTAAACTTAAACCCTAACCTCTAACCTTAATCATAATATTAACCCTAACCTTAACCCTAACCCTAACATTAGCCTTAATCTAAACCCTAAATCCTAACTTTAAACTTAAATCCTAACCCTAACCTTAATCATAACTCTAACTCTAACTATAACTCTAACCCTAACCTTAAGCTTAAACCTTAACCCTAACCTTAATCATAACATTAAACCCTAACCTTAAACTCTAACCCTAACATTAATCATAACCTTAACCCTAACCATAACCTTAATCATAACCCTAAACCCTAATATAAACCCTAAACTTAAACCCTAGCATTAATCATAATCCTAAATCAAACCCCTAACCTAAACCCTAACTTTAAACTTAAACCCTAACATTGACCTTAATCATAACCCTTAACCTAACCTTAAACTTAAACCTTAACCCTAAACCATAATCCTAATCATAACACTAAATCCTAAACCCTGACCCTAACCTTAAACCATAAACCTAAGCCTTAAACATGGGTGTAAGGCAAATCAATGTTCATATGGGTGTTAAGCAAATCAATCTTCATGACAACATGTTTCACATACAACTTTTACATAGAAAAATATTTATCTTGTGACAATATTAGAATTTTATGTCTGGTGACTTGCTCCCGCACCCGTGTGTGGACAAAAACTATTGTTGTGACTTGTTCTACGACAAAGTTTACAACGTCTTGGTCATCGTCTCTTTGCAGAATCCATTTCGTTGTGGAAACGAGTAGATTTCGGCCAGCCTGGTTTGTTGCGTTTGAAACTTTTGTCTGGAATAAAGAGTAAATATGTGACTTGAGGCCACGTTGGTTTGTGGCCAACAACTTGAAAATCTTGTTCGTACACCTTGCAAAGGTTGTCGATGGTGTAAACACGATCGATGTATGCCCGCCAGTCCAGACTCGCAATTTCGCAGCATGCTATTACATGAACACACAAAAACTTAAATCTTTGAAAAGTGCCACAGTCACAGTATGTCATCTTCAGATCAACCTTGAATTGATTGCTTGATGATAAATCCTTGCAATGGAAAGCTTGCGAAACTCTTGAAAATTCGTGAACCTGCAATACATAATTGTGAAAATCATAACCAAAATCCAAAACTTGAAAAAAAAATGGATTTACTATTGCATAAAGGTGAGTATAACCTGCAACGTCCATGCTTGTGTCATCATTTTTTGGAGTATTGTAGTAAAAACTCTGAGTATTTGTGACTTGCATTCCTTCGAGCATGTGCATTTCTCGTGTTTGTAACAAACAAAGCAGACGTCTTGAAATACGTTTCTTGCACGAATGTCGTTATCAAAAAATTGTGAGCCTTTAGAAATTCAGAGTTCATTGACTCGACTAGGTTTCTCGTCATATGGGAGTAACGGCATCCATTTTTCTCTAGGGATCTCGTCAATCCAAGCGGCATACGCTTCATTATGCTGCCCCAATCTTTCAAAACGACGATTGTATTGCTCTACTGTGCTCGAATACCCTGTAAAAGAAATGTGCAAAAACTCATACTCAAATAGGATGAAATAAATATTTGTATGGACAATTGTAAACAAAAGTAGTAAAAAAATGTAACTTACTAATACCCTTCACAAACTTTTCCATGAACTTCACTTTGAAGTGTTTGGCAAAATTTTGTGCAATATGTCTAATACAGTACAGATGGTATGCCCACAAACCACCCATTTGTCATACTGTGGACTTTATAGACTTGTGCCAATCGAATATCAAGCCAATTTGACGTCCCTTTGGTAATGATTGCCACAAATGTTTCAAGAAAAAAAATACCAAGCATCTCCTGTTTCACCATCGACAATTGCAAATGCAATGGGAAAAATGTTTTGATTGCCATCTTGTGTTGATGCCATCAACAAAACACCCTTGTATTTTTCATACAGGTGTGTTTCATCCACCTGGATCATAGGTTTGCAGTAATTGAATGCTTTAATACAAGGGCCAAAACCCCAAAACGCACGTCAAAAAGTTATAGCATCTGTCCTAATGGATTCATCGGTGCTGTAAGCATCAGTAATATCAACTTCATATGGATATGAATTATCAAAATGTTGTAATGAAACAAACCAATATGACAAGTCATTGTAGGATTGTTCCCAATTGTTGTAGACTTATGCAATTGTCTTTTGTTTTGCAAGCCAAGCTTTTCTATACGATGACCAATATCCTTCGTGGTCCATATCAGTTGCTTGAATGGACTTTATAGGCATTGTTGGCTTCGCCCTTATCTGTGTCAATATCATGCCAGCAATCTTGAAAGAACTCAACTTTGAGTAGTCGCGTGTAAGCCACGTAGCAAGGCAAGTGTGAGGGCGGTTGTATTTTGTGACCTCCCAAAAGCAACTATTTTTTTTCAGTGTAGTCCTGATAAGCCATTCACATCCTTGGCCAAAGTTCTTGCATTTGCAGACATACGTCGCCGGTTCAGACTCTTTAATTTTGTAATTAACCCCAATACACAAATAATGGCTTACAATAACTTCGTTAACTGCATCCTTATCAGCAAAATATTTCTCTATGTACAGATCACCTGCAAAATAATCAACATGCAAATCTCCAAAATCAAATGCATGCATCCCCTCAACATTAAAGGTGCGCAAGAAAGCTAGTGGATCATCCGGTTGTGCATTTCTTTCGTCATCTATATCATTTAATAAACCTATTAATTAATTAAATGTAATAACAAACAATTAAAATTATTATTATTATAGTCAACAGATTTGCAATTGTGATACACAAGATCTTCATCACTAAGTGAGCATAGAACATAATTTGCATATCTGTTAATGTATGTAATTAATTTAAGATATAATATTGTTGGACCCATTTTAGTACAAAATATTTTCATTTTAACTAACTTGACATTAATTTATAAACAATTAATTAAATAAAGTCAATACTTAAATGTAATTACAATTATTATTATAGTTTATTTTGCTACTAAACTACAATTTCTAGTCAATAGATTTGTAGTTTTGATACACAAAATCTTCATCACGAGGCGAGCATAGAGCATACTTTGCATATCTGTCAATGTACATAATTAATTTAAGATGTAATATTGTTGGACCCATTTTAGTACAAAATATTTTCATTTTGGTTTAACTGACTTGACATTAAATTATAAACACTTAATTATATAATCCCAAAAGTTAAATGAAGTTACAATTACAATTAATATCATAATTTATTTTGCTACTAAATTTATATAACAATACTTGAAGCGTCGTTCGTTCTATTGCCTTGAGAAATGTCACTTTCATGCTCACTCTAGCTTGCATCTTCATCTTCTTCTGCGAAGAACTTATCATCTGACAGTAATGCTACCTCAATGTCTTGCTGATGCATTTTGTTTGAACTTGGACCATCACCTAAATCAACATTTGCAGATACCTCCTCGAAATTCACAAACATATCAATGCCACTTAGATGTGTCTTATAATTTTCGTATAAATAAAACATCTGATGCACTTGAGCGTCATTTGATATAGTCACAGGTCGAAATTTTACCAACCCAATCATGAAAGACACTAGAGCTTTATATCTTATTCTTACTACACTCTTTTGAAAATGAGAAGACATTACACCACACAGGTTTGCAAATGAATGGACAACCAAATTACAATAAACTTAGAATCATTTTCACTAATAAACTCCACACCCTTAACATTATTCTTTTGCACTGAACCATTATAAAAAATAAACGTAGCAACACCTCCCTAATTCAATTTTTTGTATCAAAACAAAAACACAAAATTTTTTGTATCAAAACAAAAACACAAACACCCTAAGAGAAATGAGAGGATCAACAAAAGAATAATAGATATAACAGAAATGAAAGGATGAAGAAGAGAAGAATGAGAGAATGGTGAAGAGGAAGAAGCCCCACTTCCCCTTTTATACGTGAACATTTCTTTTTCCCAATGCATTTTCTTTCAGTCAAAATTTTGACTGGGGAGATCTGAAATCACCAGCCCCTTAGCGATTTCAGCTTGCACTTTTCAGTCATGTCAATGCTAAAATCGCTATCCCCTTAGTGATTTCATCCCCCGGGTAGGCTTTTTTCTTTTTTAAAATGGTACTGAAATCGCCATTCCTTGTGGCGATTTCAGTACCGTCGCCCATACAATTGTAAAAAATTTATCATGTGCATATTTCAGGCATATGTTTAATCATGAAATGAAGATGTGTCAAAGTATTGTTGTGCATACAAGTGTTCATGGCCAATGCTACGAAGAGTGATTCGCTAAACTCTTCTGCTTGAACAATACACGTCGATGGCCAGTCTCCCTCCATTAACCTTGGAAAAATTACTATTTGGTTATGAATATTGAATATAGTCTTCTTGACTACATAAAAAACAATGATATTTCAGCTTTGACATGCGTCCTCTTATCACTAACTCTAACATGTTATTTGTATGTGGTTACTAATAAAGAGCTTATGTAAAATTGTGTTTCATGTAACACTAAAATTTCTTTTAATCTTAATTTAAAAAAAAAAATAGTAATTTACTAAAATAGAAAGTTTAAGGCACTTGCATAGCCTGCTTGCCTTGCGATGGATGGAAACCTCGGTTGAACACAAATTGACAAATTTATAAATCTCACAATATTAATTAAATGATAAATTTAATATATCTTTAAATGAATGTATCGATTAATTTAAGAATATATCAAATTTATTTATTAAGTGACATAAATGAAACGAAGCTAGTATATTGTTAGGATACATTCTTGTTCTACCATACGAAATTTGTGAAGGAGATACTAAACTGCTTGGAGTTAAATGCCCCCTGCTTTAACGGTAATTTGATGTCGCTTGAACAAAGTTCCTTCTTGGAGAAAATAACCTCTCTATTATTATTGAAATAACATCCTAAAAACATAAAATACAATCTCTTGTGTAAACTAGAAAAACAAAGAAAAGAATCTCAGCACGTGTTGAAAATTTGGATATGCCTGACCCTTAATATCCACGTGTCCATTCGTGATTAGATATATAAGCTAGTGCAATATGACTGACGTGTACTTTTATCATTGTTTTCCTTCAAGCTCCCAATATTTGTGCATACCTCGTTTCGGACAAAGCGCCGCCTTCACAATTAGTGGCAACAAGATCCAGCTACACTTTATTTGCACCCTATGCCGTAATTACACTTTTCTTTTCTTCTTTTTCATTTATAAATGCTATGAAGAAAAAAATGTAAATATCTTCTACATACCTGTCAACCTTATTAGTTTTTTCATTCCATTTTAATTATTTACTTTAAATTTTTTTTACAATTTAAAATATTTATCTATTTATATATACATAAGCATAATTTTTTTCATTTATACTCAGAATGTAAAGAGAATATATTGTAAATAAAAATTTATTTTTTTATATAGAAATAATTTTGTTAATTTATATTATTTTATATATTCATTAAATTATTTTTTTTACCTTACTATATGTAGTGTTTAATTTTAAACAATTAAAATGAAATAGAGGAAGTACAATTTATGAATTGTAAGTAAGTGAATGAAAAATAAATATGGCAAAATGTTTGCTTGAGTTTTAACCAATTGATAAAATGGAAAGAAAAACACCCATACACATCAACAAAAGGACAATAGGCTTTCTTTATTTATATTAAATAGACCAAATTGGCCATTTGTTACCCTAAGTTACTACTGGCTTCGAACTTATCCCTTAATGATGATTTTAATATGAGAATAAAAAATGATTAAAAAACTGAGATTAGATTTGTATATAGCTTTATTAGTAAACTTCGTAAAAAAAAATTCACCTCATTTTCTCCTCACATAGGGCTGGAAGAGTTGATTTGCAGAAGAAGCAATGGTTGCTTCGCAGATTCATATGGTAGAATGATGCTAGGGAGTGGAACCTAAGTTCCATTCATGGTAATTTCAATCTCTCTATTTCATTATTTTAATACTTTTTTTTGCCCTTTCCTTATTGTGATCCTTAGATTCTCCACTACCACCAGGCCCAAGGTCAACGCTCCCTTATGTTTTCTGATTGAACATTAATATCAGAAAAAAAGAAAAGAAAAGTTCAAACCCTACAAGATTCCCATGTTAAGGATTTGAAAGCAAAGGTTCCAATCTTTGATCAGAAGAGTGGTTAGTGATGGCTGTGATGCAGGATGAGGAGGATCCCTCTGGTGAAGTGGTTGTTGTGGAGGAGGAGGAAGATGAGCCCCAGAAAAAGGGATCTTTTTGTGGGTGTCTCTGCATTCCCCTGCACTGGTTCAGAATGCTTTCAAGGGAAATGCATTGGAGCTTTGTGTTTGGGGTGGTAGCTGTGTATGGTGTGAGCCAGGGAGTTGGTGGGGCCCTCTCTGGGGTTGGCACCAAGTATTACATGAAAGATATTCAGAAGGTGCAGCCATCTCAGGCACAGGTTTATGCTGGAATTACCTCCATTCCTTGGATTGTCAAGCCTCTCTGGGGTCTCCTCACTGATGTTCTCCCCATTTTTGGATATCGCCGGAGACCTTATTTCATTTTTGCCGGTATGTAATGTGATGTAATGTAATGTAGTGTAGCACCTTGTGTCAAAATCTTATCTTGTTTTGCCAAGGTCTAATTAACAGTTTCAACTTTGTTTACTTTTTTAAATCTATCTATGCTTGTCTTCCTGGATTTCAACCAGTTCAAATGAATTTCATTGGTTATATATAGGGTTTAATTGAAGTTGGTAATATATGGTGATCATTATAGTTGCATTGATATATTCTAGGCAGAATGTTGTGGAGACTTAATCAACAATCTACTACTGATATTTAGCATTATCTAGATCTGAGCAATATTAAAAAATTTTAGGATTGTACTTGTTATCTGAAAGCTGGAAAATTTGAGATAGAGTACTTTGGGCTATTACTTTATTTGTAGACGAATGTTAATTTTTACAAGTAAGCTTTTCTTCAGACAGCATTAGAAGGGTTACAACTTACTGCCAGTACTAAAACATAATTATGATTGTGTTATATAAGTTATTGATGATTAACCATTTTCCTTTGCTAATTTATGCTGCCTGAAAGGATTGTGAGTTTCAAAAACTGCTTCACTAATGCAAAGGCCTAATTTTTGGACCTTGATTGTTACAGGTTTATTGGGGGTGATTGCCATGCTTCTATTGTCTTTGCACGAAAACCTACATCTTGTGTTGGCCCTTTTCGCATTAACAGCTAGTAGTGCTGGGGTGGCTATAGCTGATGTCACCATTGATGCCTGTGTGGCGCAGAACAGCATCACTCATCCTTCACTTGCCACTGACATGCAAAGTTTATGTGCCTTCAGTAGTTCTGTTGGAGCATTGTTAGGATTCTCCTTTAGTGGTATCTTTGTTCACCTCATAGGCCCTATGGTTAGGCTCTTTGAAACTTATATTTTCAGTCTTTTTTATGCACTTCATAATTTGTATACTAATAGGAGAGTGCTTTATTCCTCAGGGGGTGTTTGGTTTGATGACAATCCCTGCTGGACTTGTAATTTTGGTTGGTTTTCTGCTAGATGAGCCACATATGCCTAACTTTGCGTACAAACAGGTATAATCAGGTTATGCACATTCATTTCCGTGATCCTTGCTAATAATGCATAATCTGATATTCCATGTTGTGTGTAGGTGAACCAAAAGTTTCGTGATGCTAGCAAGGCTATGTGGACAACATTGAAGAGTGAAAATGTATGGAGGCCTTGTTTATACATGTATTTATCTCTTGCATTGAGTTTGAATATCCTTGAAGGAATGTTCTATTGGTACACAGACTCAAAAGCTGGACCATCTTTCTCCCAGGTATTTGGATAGGAACATTGATTGATGTTGGTATAGTTAAAAGGGAATGTAGCATATTTTTTCTCCTTTAATTGTCATTGTTACCTTGACCAACTCTGGGCTACCAATACCTCATGCATATGTCTGAACGACCACATCCACACCTGTCATCACTTTGGAGAAATTCTAGCTTATGGATTAAGTGAAAATATCCTCAACACAGTTAGGCATTACATGATGTCAAATTGTACATTACTGTAATACAATTGTCTTAGATCTAACAAAAAGATCATTCCTTTGCAAGTTTCTATATATAGCCCCTATATATTTTCCCCATCTAATTACAGACTTAGCCTGATATAGTAAATGAGATACTGCATTCTTGTGATTCTTTCATCATTTGTGGCATTGGATGAAAGAAATCTTGAATACTTGTGATTCTATCATCATTTGTAGCGTTGTGCTACCTTGGCACAGTCAAAATTATCTTGATATTAGTAATATTGGCCTTGTATACGCAGTTATCCCCGCTGAGAGACTCACCCGCTATAGCCAGGTGCATGATCTGAGTTGACCCGGATTAGTCAAGGCTAAGCCTTGGATACTTGGCAAACAGCCTTAAAAAAAAAAGTAATATTGGCCTTTTATTTGGCCAAGTTCAAAATGAAAAATTTGTTAACTACATGGTTATCCTTGTTTGTATGAATCCTATTAAATGGGAAAAGATGGTGTAGAATGCCAGTAACTTCTGTGTTTCTTCTTTCTTATGCAGGAGACTATCGGTTTTATATTTTCAATTGGTTCAGTGGGGTCCCTTTTAGGTGCCATACTATATCAGTATGCTTTAAAGGATTATGCATTCAGAGACTTGCTCTTCTGGACTCAGTTACTTTATGGATTTTCAGGCATGATAGATTTGATTATGGTCTTGAGATTGAACTTGAAGTTTGGTGTGCCCGATTATTTCTTTGTAGTGATTGTTGAAAGTGTCGCTCAAATGACTATTAGGCTAAAATGGATGCCTATGCTTGTGCTCAGCTCAAAGCTTTGCCCCTCAGGCATTGAAGGCACTTTTTTTGCACTTTTGATGTCAATTGATAATGCTGGACTTCTATCATCTTCATGGGTTGGAGGCATTTTGCTCCAAATGCTAAAGATTACAAGAACAACGTTTCATAATCTTTGGTTAGCTATTTTGATAAGGAACATTTTGAGAATCACTCCAATTTGCCTGCTTTTTTTGGTGCCTAAAGCTGATCCTAACTCTACCATTCTTGCAACAAGTGAAAGCTTGAATCCAGAAGTGGCTATTGACACTTCAGAAATGGAGAATATTGAATTGGTCTCCCTTGTTAACAATGTTCATGGTAATTAGGCCAAGCAAAGAACATTCTTTCATATTCTTAAATTTTGAGGGAAGCTTTAAGTGACTTTGATGTATTATTGTTGAATTTAGATCTTTTTTTCTTCTTCCATGTTTCATATTATCTAATCCAGCAAGTCAATTTTCATGCATAAATACTTTTATTATAAGCAACTTTTTTATTTTTTAACTTGTCAATAACAATAGTTTAAAGTTATTATTCCTTGGTCTTTATCCTACTATTCTATTGCCACAACTTACAAGTTTGTTTGGTCTTTGGTCTTTATCCAAGTATTCTTACACCCTCTGCATATGAGATTAATTACGTCTAGTTGGATACCTTACAAAAGAATGTTAAATTATGTGAATAAACCTAAACAAAAATCCGCCAATATAGTGTAAGTGTGTAATAAATAACTAAAAAAAGGAATTTGAGTTATGTAACTATTAATTTCAAGTTTAAGTCCCTTATTGCATAATGTATTTAAATTAAATTATTTTAAATTTAGCCTCGCATTATTTTTGAGATACTTCAATTAATATATCATTCTAAAAATAAAACAACCTAATTCATAGTTATTATAAACATGAAAACTAAAACCACTAGTTTATAAACAAATATAGCCAAATAAAAATAAAACTTGATTGTTCGGATTAAACTTTCTTATGAATAACCAGTCATGAATCTTAAATATTATTACTATGTTATCTCTTTTAAAATGATTTCTCTCAAATGAAAAAGAAAGAATGCACGACTTTTGAATTAAATTAGTCTCTAGCTTCATCATCATCATCATTATTATTATTATTATTATTATTATTATTTCTTGTATTTTTCACATTAAATAAGAATATAACAACAACTAAGGCTATGTGGCACCACTAGAAGCTGAAATGTAATTGCGTCAACACTTAGAGTTATAATTCATTTGCAGTCTCAATTATTGTTATAATCTCATTTAATGTAACAAATCAACAAAAGTGATAATGAGTTAAAGGGACTAATTGACCTATAACTTACAGCTTTAAAGATTAAAAAGTGAAATTTTGCATTTTAAAGATCAAAGTGACTCGAGTTTACGTTTATCCCACTTTTTTTTTTTTTTTTTTTTTCTTATGTTTCACACTATGGGCTTTGTAATATTTTTTTACAACATATGGTCTTTCTGCGACGAAGAGCCCCATTTACGAAAACGAATTGGGCCAATAGTTAATTCGACCAAAACAGGCCTAATATTTAGTCAAGCCCATTCATATTCTTAGTTGCCAACATCGTATAATTCACGCATCGCCATAGCCACAGCCAAACAAACAGGTTCGAGGGTTTCACCCCCCTTATTCCGGATTAGCGTGTTACCAAACACACACCTTTCTCCTCAGCTCAGTTCAGTGGTCACCGCCACCGGTAAAAAGAAAAGGTTTAATTTTATATTAACTTCCCTTTTAGCTTTCAAACATTTGATTTTTATTTCAAATTCTTATGAATTCTCTTTGCACAATTGCTTAAAGCTGAATGGTCTTTTTCTTAGGATTATGAAATTCTCTTACTTGACATTGATTAACACACAATCAATAACAATTTGTGCTTTCTTTTTAGTGATGTCGAATTGCCAAATTGCTTCAAACAATGATCGATCAAGGATGCATTGGACCCCAACAATGGAGCGCTACTTCATTGATCTCATGTTGGAGCATTTGCATAGAGGGAATAGGGTTGGCCACACCTTCAACAAGAATGCTTGGAATGACATGATCACGCTATTCAATGCCAAATTCGGTTGCCAATGTGACAAGGATGTGTTGAAGTCTCGATATTCAGGTTTGTGGAAGCAGTTCCGTGATGTCCAGAATATTCTTTGCCATGCTGGTTTTTCGTGGGATGGTGCCAAGCAAATGGTGGCTGCTGATGATGCTGTTTGGGATTCTTATGTCACGGCTCACCCTGATGCACATTGCTACAGGACGAAGCAAGTGCTGAATTTTGATGATTTGTGTGTGATATATAGCTCCACTAGTGCTGATGGAAGGTATAGTTTATCAAGCAATGATGCATTTGTTGATGATCAAGTTCAAGGAGGTGAGTGAGTGAATTAGTGTTACTTGACTCGCATTCCATTTTGTTATGATTATTGGAGGCTTGTGTTTTGCTACTTGAGATAGAAAATTATTATTCCAATCATAATGGGAAGTTAGTATTAATGTTGTATTCTGTAACTTGTAGGTGATGGAGTAGGAAGCACTGCTGTATCGAGTAATGAGCGTCCCAAGACAGAATGGAATGCTTCGATGGACCAATATTTGATAGAGCTTTTGCTTGATCAGTTGGGCAGGGGCAATAAAATCAACAATTCATTCAATAAAGAAGCTTGGACAGATATGCTTGACATGCTTAATGCTAAGTTTGGCTCCCAGTTTTGCAAAAGGACTTTAAAGAATCGATTCAAGAAACTGTTGAAACATTACTGTGAGATAACCAATCTTCTAAAACAAGGTTTCTTGTGGAATGATGAACAACAGATGCTTTCAGCTCAAGATGATGTCTGGGATGCTTATGTCAAGGTATATATTATTAAGGAGACTGGGTGTGTGAGAGGGGGGGTGGGGTGAGGAGGAGAATGTGCTCATACACATGCTTCCTGAGGCTGACTGACTTAAAATTCTTGTAGGCACATCCCTATGCGCGAACATATAGATTGAAAAAATTGCCAAACTATCGTGATTTAGAATTAATATTCGGAAATGTGTCTGATGATGAGTTCAGTAATTTGAATCCGGAGAAAAATCATGAAGATGTCATGTCAGAAAAGACTGGTGAGTAGCAACTTGAAGCTTTTTATCATTCAGATCAAGTTTTTATGTGTTACTGTCTTGCATGTGTTCTTTAGTTAACAGCTTGGTCTATAATGGTCTTAAAATAACTCGTGGAAAACCAACTGGTACCCTTGTCTGGACCTGTAAATGAATGCAGATACATTGAAGAGGTGGAGTTTTAAGTTGGTTGTCCTTGATTTTTGCATTGTTCATCATTGTCAGTGTAATTGTACCCTGAATCTTTTTTCACATGAAAATACCATAAGAAGGTGCTCAGTGTGTGGGGGTTCTAAATTCTCAACTCCCAAAGGGAATCTGGTATCCCCTTTCTGCAATTGCTATTTCTTTGATATTTATATATCTTAGGAGTAAAATACCTTATACTTTAGGTTTCCAAGATCCTTCAGAATTTAGGAGGGGTCAAGTAAGTACATCCTAACTTCCCTAGTATTTCTAAAATTAGAAATATGATACTTGGTTATATGATATGGAAAACTAAATACCCCGTGCCAGATATGCATGGCATTCAAACGTAGGGATTTTATTTACATACATTTCTTAGTTAGATGTCTTAAATTTAAGTTTTCGAGTATTTGATGAATTATAATGACCACAGACTAAACATGTCTTTTTGATTTCCAAAAAGAAAGCACATCGGCTGTGACAAAATGTAAGATAAGTTATTGCCAACTCTCTTTTTAATAATGAAAGTTAATTATTGTAAAATGTCTTACATGTTGTAGTTCATATTTGAGGCCTTAAGATCTTTGTTGAACTGAGTAGTTACCTCTATGATATGTATCTTTCTGAAGGTGAAGGAAAAGGAATTCGCAACCCAAGTGGAACTGATCGTACTAGAACTTATTGGACACCTCCGATGGATCGTTGCCTCAGTGACTTGTTATTAGAGCAGGTGAAAAGGGGTAATAGACTTGGGCAGACATTCATTACCAAGGCTTGGAATGACATGACTATATCTTTCAATGAACAATTCAAATCTCAATATAGCAAAGATGTTCTGAAGAATCGTTACAAACATTTGAGGAAACAGTTCAATGATGTAGACAATCTTCTTCGGCAGAGTGGGTTCTCATGGGATGATACAAGAGAAATGGTTACAGCAGAGGATCATATTTGGGATGCTTATATAAAGGTGACCTATTTTGAACGCTGATCAGGTGTCTCAGTTGTTCTGTGGTTAACATACAATTTGTGCAGGTACATCCTGAAGCTCGATCACTTAGAGTTAAAACTTTGCCAGGCTATCACAAATTGTGTGTTATATTTGGAGAGGAATGTTCTGATACAAGATACATCCGTACATCACATAATGCTGACCCCAATAGTGAATTACCAACGTTGAGAACAGGTATGTTTCTCACATTGCTAACAATAATAAGGACGTATCGTTGGCAACATGAGCTGGCGGAATGCCGTATGATTGTATTTATTTTGTCACCGCTTACATTAGCAACTTCATATTAGCTACATACTAATAACCCTTTATTAGTTCCAAGCAAATTCTCAGGCCAACATAAACTACTCGCTATTTTCCTCATTATTTTCCTTTGTTCCCTTGTTGTCAATATTGTGTCCAAAATTCTGAACTAGACATAGTAAACTGGGTAATCTGTCTCTTTTCTAAGCCTTGATTGACATGCAGTCCATGTTGTTACATTGTCATAGCAATCCTTTGCAGTGCTAAGTAGGGCCTACTTCATTTGTATTTGAGAATCAAGTCTTTTTCCAGAGAAATTTAGCTGGTAATTCAGTATTCTTATGGATATTTATAATTTGAAGGTGAACAGAAGAATAGCACTTTTCCCAGTGTCTATGTTCCTGCTTCTACAATAGATTGGACAGAACCAATGGAATGCTGTTTTGTTGACCTTATGATTGAGCAAGTAAATAGAGGAAATAGGATTGGAAATTTATTCAATGAGCAAGCTTGGACTCAAATGACTGAAGCATTTAGCACCAAGTTCGGACTTCAATGTGATAAGCAGTTTCTAATAGATCAATATTTCTGCTTGATGAAACAACATGATGACATATGCAATTTTCTCAATCATAGTGGATTTGCCTGGGATGAAACCCGACAAATGATCATTGCTGAGAATGATATCTGGGATGCATACATTAAGGTTTTGTCTTCTCTCCATTGACAATGTTCTTTGTTATATACACTTTTGCATGCCTTCAGTTAGTGATCTAACACTTCTTCGGTTCTTCCCCACTCCCAAATCCCCATTTCTTTATTTAGAGTTGTCTGCTTGCATAAGTGGACTACGTGGAATAATTTGTAACTACTGCTTCTTCACAATCTTTATGATTGCAACTTGTTCCTAAATGCTATTTGCAGGATCACCCGGATGCCATCTCATACAAAAGCAGGTTTTTGTATCTCTACCGTGATTTATACAAGATTTTCGGAAACAAAGCATCAGATGTGGGAGCAAGTGCTCTGGATCAGCTCCAGTTGATGGAAGGAAATGATATTGCTGTTGAAATGGCAATAAACAGAAAATCTGGAGATTTCACTGTGACTAGCAATGCTGATATATCAGACCCGGCTACACACAGGCCAAGAGAATCAGATGGGGATGGATCATCCGGAAATTTGGCTGGGAGTGACAACACTGAAGTATCACTCCAAGATAGAAAAGGTTCAAATGAAATTGATGTGGTTGGAACATCTGGAAATTTGGATGTGTCTAGTAACAATGAAATATCAAACAAAGATACAGAAATGCCAAGGCAAATGGATATCGACCGAACATCTGGTGATTTGGTTGTGACTGGAAAGGCTCAAATTTTAGAAGGGGGAAGAAAAAGGCCGTATAAAATGGACAAAAATGGAGCATGTAGAAACTTGGTAATGAATAGGGACACTGATACATCAAACCATGCTAAGAAAAGGCCAAGTACAATGCTATTGGACTCCAGGGCTCCCAAAAAGGACCTGAGAATGAAAGAAGCATTGTCTAAGATGGCAAGCGCTGTGAAAGAACTGATGAATAACACAGAGAAAAACAACAAAAGTCCATTGGAAAATGCTTTGAGTGCTCTTCAAGCTATGCCGGACATAGATGATGAGCTAGTAATGGATGCATGTGATCTGTTGGAGGATGAGAGGAAGGCCAAGATATTTCTAGCTTTGGATATCTCTTTGAGAAAGAAGTGGTTGCTTAGAAAGCTTCGTCCATAATAGCTGCATGCATGCCTTACTGTATATAAAAGCTTAAACTTAGCCTGGAATATGTTTTAGCTGTCGTAGTTTAGCTTTCTTAATTAGATTGAACGATTTCTTGTCTAGATTTTTCCTTGATTAGATTGAATATTTTCTTCTCTAGATTTTTCCTTATAGACTTTAATTTTGGAAACAGGAACCAGTGAACTGTGGCTGTGTACAGACAGTGCAACATTAAGCTCCAGCCTTATACTTATTTTCAGGGATGTTTTGAATCAACATTGAATTCAATTTTCCTTGATGAAGCCTAAGCTAATAATTTTATACAAGTCAGAGGTAAAATTATTGTTGGTCTGCAACAGTGGACTATGCTTTTGTTGTTGCGATGCATGTGCCGCAAACTTCCAAGTATTTATTGGTTGATTTTTTGGTACATCGATAACAGAATGTTTGAACCTATATAACCTTATGCAAATTATCTGAACTCTTTGTTACTAGAGGACGTTTTTACTCTTTTGCCCCTCTGAGTGGAACTAATTACCAAAGTATTCTCGTTTCGAAACAGTTCACCAAACTACCACCGTTTGTGCTGACGTGGACTCCGCGGACCGCGTGGAGGTCCATGTCAGATTTGCCAACACAGTTGGCGAATGGCCCTTGGTCACATAAAACCATATAATACCCAAACACCATTTTATAGGCACACAATTTTTAATAGATCATAATGCACATTACACAGGTATATATATATTGGAGAGTGCAAAAGTCAAATATGCTTGCAAAAAGACCGATATGCTCTTCGTCGTGGGCGCATGGGGGGCAAATCCATCGATTTGCACTTTGGATAGCCCGAATGGTTTGGACTCATGTGCGCAGGTCCAACTCCTTTCTCAACTCTTTTTACCAATACAACAACTACTAAAGATATATAAACACTTAAAAGGTCTGTGATCTAACCAATGTGGGACTAGAGCTTTTGAAATACATGTCTTTAGAAGGTGGATTAGCTTATGTAGTTTTCTTTCCCTTATGTGGCCTCTTTCAACCTTTTGACCTATAAGCATCCATTAATCTGTATAAATATTAATAGATGCTGTTTGACCATTCTACTTTTTTTTTTTTTGTTTGATGCTAATATTTTCCTTAGGGTCTCTAAAATGTATTCGGATAACATACTGTTGACTGCAAAAAAATTGATAATGATTATATGTTTTTGTGGATGGTAATTAGTATATGTTTTAATTCCAAGTAATTAAATAATATTAGTAATTGCATACCCTTATCTGTGAACTATGATGTGCAAGTTATGGTAGCTGCAAGCTGTGCTTTAGAGCTGTACTGAGAATAATGGATTACATTTATTTAGAAAGGGTTATAAGACAAAATGACAGTTAAGTTCTAAATCTGTCTTTTTAAACATTTCAACGCACAATATGAAATCGGTTAAATGATATTAGTTGTTGAACGATGGAATGACTTTTGTAACAAATGATGAATTCTCTGCAGAAAATTAACTTCTTCCAGCTGGGAACAAAGCTTTGTTTGGTCGATTTGCCAGGATATGGATTTGCCTACGCAAAAGAAGAAGTGAAAGAAGCTTGGGAGGAGCTTGTAAGTGCACAGATTGTATTTAATTTCTCTATGTTCATGTTGTGTAGCCTCCAAAGTGTAATCTCTAGTTTGTTATATTGAAATAGCACTTGGCACTTGGCATGATAAAATGAGTTTTGACTAGCAATGGCACAACCTTTTAATACTTTCGTGAATTTGATACCATGCGCCTTTGTTCTTTCTTTCTTACTTTTCTCCCTTGGCAAGTTACATATAGAAGTGTGGCTTATATTGTGTTAATATAAACTAAATTGGGATGTCATATACCTACAATTATTTGATGACTGATATCAATATTAATACATATTAATAGATGTTTATAGGACAAGGTTGAAAGAGGCCACATAAAGGAAAGAAAACTGCATAAGCTAATCCAGCTTCTAAAGACATGTATTTCAAAAGTTCTAGTCCCACATTAGTTAGATTACAAACCTTTTAAGTGTTTATATATCTTTAGTAGTTGTTGTATTGGTAAAAAGAGTTGAGAAAGGAGTTGGGCTCGCGCGCATGAGTTCAAGCCATTCGGGCTCTCCGAAGTGCAAATCGATGGATTTGCTCCCCATGCACGCACGACAAAGAGCGTATCGGCCTTTTTGCAAGCATATTTTTTGGACTTTTGCACTTATCCAATGGCCATTCGCCAATGCCGGTGGCGAATTTAGAACAAATAATGCATTTACGTTTGTACTGTACTGGATTTGCCAGCCATGTTGATGAATTTACCCTAAATTTGCCAACCGTGTTAGTGAACCTGGCGTGGACCTCCACGCAGTCCGTAAAGTCCACGTCAGCACAAACAGTGGTAGTTTGGTGAAATGATTCGAAACGAGGGTATTTTGGTAATTAGTTCCACTCAGAGGGGCAAAAGAGTAAAAACGTCTTACTAGAGTGGTGGATAAAATATAGACTTCAAGTTTTCATTCTTTTGTCGTCCGTTTTCATATTTACTTGGGTTGAAAAAAAATGCACATCCGTATATTCTTTCATACATCGCTTTTACAAGAAATTTAGTTTGATAAGAATTTAGACCCACTTAATTTACACATGATTTACATGTAAGAATAGCATTGATACATGTAAGAAAGGTATGTACCCTCTCAATTGTCAGGGTACCGGAGCAAGCACCTACATTTTTTCCATGAACCATACATTGTCGGAAAATAATTTTTGGACAAATGAATTGAGATGTAAATTAATGAATTCAACTTGGTAGGCATCTGTTCCATATATCGCGAGAAAAATTCCAACCAGATGGGCATGGATATTGGATGCGATACGATTGAGGGCAAAATTTCTGTTTGTTATTTTAATATCTAAGCTATTGTAAACATCATATTGGTTATAGGTGAGAGAATTAAAACACACCAGAATGAGTTTTGGCGTTACGTCTCTAAATTATTGTTATAGTTCACGCTAAATGATACTATGAAATCCTGTCTGATCCATTCTACAAGATTAATGAGCAATATGAATCGATTCTTTTGTAAAATTTAAATATTTTTTCGCTAAAGGAAACAGTAACACTGTAAAACATCAAAGATAATCTGCCTCAAAATGATTGGGCTATAAGCACTTGCTATCTCAACCATAATCAACCCGTCTACATTACAAGGCAAACAAAATATGTTGGCTTTTAAGTCTCAAAATTCGTAGACAGTTGACATTGTGAGACATAGACGTGTGAGTAGGGAATTCAATACAATTCATCAGATGACATAAAAGCAACTTACTAATTAATAGAATAGAACGTAAGCCATAGAGATAACAGTAATTTGCTTATGCAACTTCATTAGCACCAACTATTGATATTACAAGTATGTGCCAAGAGTAGTAGCAGTTTTCTTTTCAGATAGACGAGTAAGAGCAGTTTTAAGGCTAAACAAAATACACATCAGAGCGGATTACCCACATAACATAACAGACAGGTTCTGCACTTTCTGATTTATTTTTTTTTCACATTAAATTGCTTAAAACAAAAGAAGTGAAGGATACCATTAGTCAATGTGCCAATTTCTTCAAATGTCGCAAGGTTCGTTGCTTAATCCACTGTCGATCATGTGGCAAGTAAGCATGAATTGAATGATCATAGCTGCAAGCAAAAACCTAACAGTCATAGTAGTCACTGCCACAGCAACGCGGATGCAAAGAAATCCCAGCAAACAAAACAGTCAACTATATGCATTACATGAAGCTACTTCATATAATACAGCAATCCATGATTCATTCTAGTTCTTAACCTCCTTTTTTCACCAAACATGATCTATCAATGGTTTTAGAGGGAAATGTAAACAGCAAGAATGAGCACGCTACTCAGCATGTGAATACTCGTATTTGCTATCAATTTTATCAATGATGATCTTAGTTTTCATTTGACTAACAGAGAAAGCACAATGCAAACACTCTACATCAGCTAACTCAACAGATATAATTCATTAAATTTTCCTTGACATTTCAATGTCAAAAAGAACAGACCTTTAACATATTAAGCCTCCAGTTGAGTATCAAAGCTAGGTGAAATGAGCAAGCTACTACTTATTATCAAAGAAGAAAAAAAAGAAAGTGCAAGGTGCTACTTAGTACTAAAAACCACATCCAGAAGTGTGAAGACTACAAAGCATTGGTAGTATATCAGCTCCTCACTTCCTTCTTTTTCGTTCTCCTTTTCTCTTGGCAGAATATACTTTTTCTAGAAAGTAATAAAAATCATAAAATATGATCAATTATAGATTAGAGGTATACTTTTTGCTAAGAAATCTGGGAGAGCATCAAAACACTATGCATGCACATGACTTAGAGAAAAATATAGGGAGAGATTACACTAGAGCACTCATGTCTGCAAGACCATCTATGAAGTTGTAGAGATCTGCAATATCGTAAGAGAGATTCCCGATGGCCGGATTTAACTCCTTCAGTTTCCTTTCATACAATCCGCATATACCTGTTTTAGTACAGGGAATAAAAGTCTATACTTAATGCTACCAATTGATCCATACAAAGGCATTATCAACAGCAAACAAAATCAAAGTTATATCAGCAATCATCTATTCATAACATTTTTTTATTTGTTTTATTTCCAATTTTCCATGGTTGCAACAGTATGTCACGAGTTAGGGTCATAGAATCAGCCTCTTGCTAAAACGCTGATTGGTACGGTGAAATTGCTTATCAACTCCTAATCTGCACAATTTTGTTATCAACGTTTTCTGCCATTAAGTTGCCATCAATTTTGCTATCTTCAATACAATTCAACCGTGAGTATTCCAAATTACAAGGATTTGGTCCTCTTAAAACCTAAATTAGCAATTTTATTTGCAGAAGTGTATAATAATGTCCGTTACGTCATGAAACTTAGACGGGAGCTACACTCCTGCTAAATGAAAAGCATGATCACCAAACAACCTTGGATTAGACCAGTGATTTTGTAAGCAGAATACAAGAAAATATAGACCTCGAGCATAAAAAATAAAATTAAAATTAAAATTAAAATATTGCAAAAAATAAAATAAAATAAAAAAATTGGAGAGGGGTAACGAGATGTAAGATGATACCATCCATGGCCTGAGTTACCGATTCAAAATCCATAAAAGTCCTAGTCGCTCTGCTATGAGAGCTCTGTATTAGAATAATCGTGTGCCGATTTGCCTACAAATGCAACAAAATTAAAAGTAAAAGATTACTTATGTTTCAGTTTTCAGCAGAAACGGAAGAAGATGAATCATAGCGTAAGGGGTGAAAAATCAATGGATTGGGAAAACCTAGAAACGATGATACGATACATATATGCATAATTAGTTAGTTAAAAATTGAAGAGAGACTCACCATTTTACAAGAAACAACGCGAAGACGAAGACTAAGATGAAGATCGAGGCAAGAGTGAGAAGAGGAGGAGGTTTTCGCTCGTTGCAGCGACGCAAGGTACCTACTGCATCACTGGCCCACTCCAACACTGCCACGTCGTCACTCACACCCTATTTCTCTTTTTAATAAATCATTTTTAATTAAAACTTGTACTTTTATTTATTGATCTTTTAAAATTAAATTATCATAAATTTGTCTCCCTAACTCATCTTTTGGGTACACTAAAGATGTTAA
>QANU01065626.1:122945-145621 GCA_003254905.1 Nissolia schottii | reverse complement strand
AGAGGATGGGAGGATGAAAGAATGACGAGGATGACGATGATGAACATAACAGAACAATGATGAGAGGTTGAAGAAGATGAGTGAAAACAATGATGAGACCGAATTCGGGATTGGGAGCGCTCGTTGTGTATAATTAAACGTTATACGTATATTCATCATTAATTGCGCATAAACAAGGGGTGTATATACATGTGTATGCTTTATGAGTGTACATGGAGCATTTCTGTATTGACAATGGGGTCTAATATTAGTACAAGAAAAAACAACAATCAAATACTCTTTTTGTTCATAATATCTATCACTTTACATTAAAAAATTAATGCATTTGGAAGTAAAAGTCATCGGAGGAGTACTATTGAGCACATTTGGCACATCGGATTAACTGAATGAATTCGATAAGTTTATCGAGTTTATTATTATTTTATTCAGTGTTTGGTGCACATACTAAATTAGATAAGATAATTCATCTATAAAAGTAGAATTAAACTTAATAAGAATGTGATAGATAAATAATAATAATAATAACATATTAATAATAATATTAATCATATAAAAATAATATTAATATTAATAATTATAATAATATTAATAACAATAATATTAATCATAATAACAATAAAATTATAAAATTAATAATAATAAAATAAAACAAAATAAACTTATTTTATCGATCTTTATCTTATGTTATTTTAAACATTGTATTAAAATTTAATTAAATTTTATTTTATCCATCTTTATTTTATCAACTATTTTCTTATCTTACGTGCCAAAAATATCCCATATTTAATAATATATCAAATTAATAGTCAAATCCGGGCTATGGAATGATATGCTAACACTGCCAGAGCAAGATATGTAAAATGATTTCAGCTCTTCCCTCTGAATTATTATTTCAGAACAAATATTTTTTCGTATATATAATATAAAAATAAAAAGATGGCCAGCCCAATATATATGCGAAAAGCTGAAAGAAAAAAAAAGAATAAAAATAAATAAAGGAAAGTGTAGATGATATGTTCGTGAACAGTAACGCACCAGTCTATGAACATTATTCTTCACTCACACCGTCACCGTCGTGAGACCAATCCAGAAAATTCGAAACCCCTAAAACGCTCAAATTCGAAGAATCTTCTGCAAAAGTCTCGTCCTTTCTCTTCATCTCGTGATCCTACTTTTTTTTTTTGGTTCCACTGTTCAAAATCATCACCATCAACAATTTTTCCTCAATTGGGTTTGCCTCTGTAAAAAACGCCAGTGAGTTTTTTTTTTTTTATGCTTGATCTTGATTCATGTTAACTGTTAAATATTTACTTCCAACCAGGATTGGGATCGCTCGTAATATTTTTCTTGTTTTAAAATTTTTTTACTTGCTTGTTACTATCTCTGTGATTATTGGAATCCTAACTTCTTAAAACTTGTGGATTTGTTCTGGAAATTCGTTTGCTGAATAAAGATTTCATAGAGCATTCATGTTCTTTTTTCCTCCATGATTTCGTTTGGTAAGTTTTCTTTTTTATTTCCATGCTTTAAGAAATAGAAGTTAATGCTTGTTTGAATTCAGACAGGAATGGGAATATATCTCAGCACTCCCAAAACTGAAAAGTATTCTGAAGATGGTGAGAATGGCCGTCTTCGATATGGTTTATCATCCATGCAAGGCTGGCGTGCAACAATGGAAGATGCTGTGAGTAATAATTGAGAAAATTGTTAGGTTTTTGTATGTTGAATATGATTTGATTATAAGTCCTGCATTCTGTAAAGTGAATTTCCATGAGCCACTAATGTGGCAATGTTAGTGTAGTAGTACCAAGGGTTGGTAAAAGTATGCTGAGGTAAAATTTGTTACAGCAGCATTGGTTCCTTTTTTTAATTAGCCATCCAATTTGTTAAAACACCAGCATGATATATGGATTGGCATGTAGTTTCAACTTTCAATGATGCTGTGACTTATGGATCAGCAAGCTCCTCTTTATGCCACTGAAATAATTTGTTGGGAAAACTGACAGGAGGGACTTTCTTCCCCAAGAATCAGATATACTAATATTTCTTTCTTGTGTGAGTTAATGTCTTTATCTTCCCTAAGAACTAGGTATCATACTAACAAGAAATGTATGCCTTTCGCGACAGGGACAACGTGATTTGTTAGTCATTCTTTTAGGGTTTACACTCTACCAGGGATTGTTTTGAATGTGTCTAATGCATTGTGATTTCATGAATGAATACCATCTTTTTTGCTTTTCCTTTTTTATTTGTAAACTCATTTCATTGATTTTTCCTGACCTTTTGCTCTTGTTAATCAATTAATACACTGTTGATGTTTATTCTGTTTTCTTGTGTTAGCATGCTGCATATACTGATCTGGATGAGTCCACTTCGTTTTTTGGTGTTTATGATGGCCATGGAGGTAAGATTTGAAAAGTTTGTCTATTTGGATTGGTTGCGGAATGCCATTGTTACTACTTTATTACAAGTTACCTATGGTTTATTTTTCTTCTACTATTTCATCTATCTCTTTTGGATATTCTCTCAACCTCGTATTCCTGCCTCCTCTGTTTAATAAGAGATGGAAGACTAGGATATGATGTCTTCCAAAAGATGGAGAAATAAAAGAAAGAAGAAAAGAAAAGTAGAAAAGGACAGAGAAGCCTTGTACTGTAAAACTGCAAAGCCTTGTATGGTTGTGAAATTTCAGGTAAGGTGGTTGCAAAGTTTTGTGCGAAGTTTCTACACCAACAGGTGCTTAAAAGTAAAGAATATGCAGCTGGGGATTTAGGAACCTCTCTTCAGAAAGCTTTTTTAAGGTTAGTTGAAGAAAGAGGGTCCATGAAATGCTTAATGGAAGTTCTCTGTCCACTATACAGCAATTTGGTGACTAAGTAAATTTAATGGTGGCTGAGATTTTCTACTATCTAAAACTATCCCTTTGGATCACCGACTAAAATCTCAGTTTTGTAGTTCTTATTCTAGATAGCGTGCTTTTCTCTTTCTCTTTAGTATACAAAGAAATATAGTTAACAATGGTCTCACTTAAAGTCACTTAGAGAGGTTTGACACCCTTGAGTTATTGGAAGAGTATGAAGAAATTCTATGCATTTTTTGTAAGACAAGTTAATGCCCACTTGTTAGCTGTTGATTTTAGTGCTGTGCATTCTTTAATTTATTGCATGCCACCAAACTTACAGAATTTAGGTACGGAACTGATGTATGGCCCTATATCTTCTCTCACCCGGTCTAATTGACATAGAAAAAAATGATCATTAATTTTTCTTCCAGAATTCTCTGTCTCACCTCACTCCCCTGCCCTCCAAAAAAAAAAAAAAACCCAAAAAAGGTTATCAACTGTTTTTTTCATATGCAGAATGGATGAGATGATGCGTGGTCAAAGGGGATGGAGGGAATTATCAGTCTTGGGAGATAAGATAAACAAGTTTACTGGGATGATAGAAGGGTTGATTTGGTCTCCAAGAGGTACTGATGGTAATGATCAAGTTGATGATTGGGCTTTTGAGGAGGTAGGTCTGACGTTTTAAGAAAGATACATTAACTATTACTCTTCAGTGTCAAAGTTTCGTTGGATGTATTTGGTGATTAGGTGCCTGGCATATGGCTTTAGCCCAAAGTAAAGAAATATCATGTTCTTGGATAATACTGTTATATGTTTCTCCAAAGATGCTTGTTTTTCTTTATATTAAGTTTAAAATTTCTCTGCATTTCCCTTTTTTCATTCTTAGTTTCTTTTGGTTGGCATTCTTTAATTTGAATTTATTTATTTAATCAGGGACCTCATTCTGATTTTGCTGGACCAACTTCAGGAAGCACAGCCTGTGTTGCAGTGATTAGAAACAACCAACTTGTTGTTGCAAATGCTGGTGATTCACGTTGTGTAATGTCTCGGAAGGGTCAGGTTAGAAAAGAAATTCTTGAATTTAATTTTGCTTACTGCTCGCATGAATGTATACATGCACAAGTACAGACGAGCATAAACTGTGTTTTTATATTTGTAACTACTTTACATTGCACAACAATGCATAACTCTTCCTTAACGGGTAAATTCATTAGTGGGGCTTTTTTGAAGGTACAGAAAATAGTTTGTCCCTTTCTCGGTGGACTACAATATTTCCTGTTTTAAATGTTACAGATCATGTGGATAGTTATGTATATTGTTTTATTATGGCTCTTTTCTACAGGCATACAATTTGTCTCGGGACCACAAACCTGATCTTGAGATTGAGAGGGAAAGAATCTTAAAAGCTGGTGGCTTTATTCATGCAGGACGAGTTAATGGCAGTTTAAATCTTGCAAGAGCTATTGGTACTTACCTACGAGCATGTGATTTTTTCAAGTTTATTCTAAGTATCTTTTCCTTCTTCTGCTTTTCTTTCAACATAACTTGAGTGATCATCCTGGATTGGGCCTTTGTCAACTTGCTGAATAAGAGCACAAAAATGAACATCCTTCTACAATTTTTTTTTTTTTTGGTTTTTTTACTAGTCCAGAGGTGATTTGTTTCAAAATACATAATTGAATACTCCAAATTGGTAGATACGTCCATTCTTACCACTAATTTCTTTGTGAAGGGACAGATGTTTATTAGGGGGATTTTGAGGGGCAGGAGAGGGATGGGATTAGTTTCCAAAGTATCCTTTCATATTGTTTCAACTTATTGCAGGTGACATGGAATTTAAACAGAATAAATTTCTTCCAGCTGAGAAACAAATCATATCTGCCAATCCAGATATAAACACTGTAAGTTTCTTCCTGTAATACAATTCAGCCAATTGTCTATGTGATGCACAAATCTGCCACAATTTCCATTTTGCTATATCTTAGAACCAATGATAGGATGCAAGGTTAGGACTTGCTGCCTATTCTTAAGTATTTAAGTATTCATCTTTTATGACTGATGCATTGTTTTTCTTTTGACATTTACTATAGGTTGAGCTGTGTGATGATGACGAATTCATGGTGCTAGCTTGTGATGGCATATGGTATTCTTCTTATGCTTTCATATCGGCATTTGATTTTAAATATTATTATGTATCATTTATATAATTAAAGTGTAATAATTGATGGGATTTTCAGCCTTAGGCAGACAGTATTATGTATGTCTTTTGTGACATAGTCACGTAGGAAAGGTTTCTTTTTCATGGCTCTATTTGAGCAAATTGCTCTGTTCCTGTAAGTTCAATGACTGATGCAAACACCTCTGGTTTCAGAAATTCCTCATAACTATCCTATTTTCTATTTTTTGTCTAAACAATTGCCCTCTGTTTAATTTTTTTTCCTTTTCCTTTTCTCTACACACACACACCCCTTGACAGAGTTTTGGGAGAGGGATGGGGGAGGCTTTCCGTATATATGTTAATTGAGGCATTTGCATATGTCATGTCATCTTCTAAATCACTGTTAACACTAATCGAGTGTGACTCTGAAAAGGGTATTTTCCTTGTGCATGCCCCTTTACACTGCCTTTCTTGAATAGTAATTTATTTCTCCTGATTATTTTCAGGGATAGCATGTCAAGCCAACAATTGGTAGATTTTGTTCATGAACAATTGCGCTCAGTGAGTTCTAACTTTTAACTTTTTTGTTAACTTTTCAACTAATAAGTGGCTGTCATTCCTGTGATGATATATTACTACATTATTCGGTACGTTGATGGGTAAGAATTTTGCTACTTCAGCTAGTAACGAATGTTGCTGAGTAGAATACCATTTTCTTAATGCACCATTTTACTTAATAGCCATTGTCCTTTTACTCAAGCATTTAGCATATGCCTTTAAAATTCGTTTCTGGTAAAATCGGTATGGGTAGAGGCCTTTTTAATCCCTGCAGGCTAGTATTTTGTAGCTGAATTTTCTATTCAAGTAACATGTGTCTTATTTTTTCATTCAAGTGATGGTCTTGCAGGTTAATGGTCAAATAATTATTTGTGTTATGGCCCCTACTGGATATTGGATAATGCCATCCTGATTGAGTGATCTTTTATTATTTGATTCTGCAGGAAACCAAACTTTCTGCAGTGTGTGAAACAGTACTGGATCAGTGTTTGGCACCATCGACTGCCGGTGGCGAGGGATGCGATAACATGACCATGATCTTGGTGCAGTTCAAGAAACCTGCTCAGTCAAGTGAACCAGCAGAAGAGCAATCCTCTTCAAAGGAACAAGCTGAAGCTAAACCTGAACCAAAACTGGAGAGTAGTGAAAGTTAGGATGTTTTCCCCCGCAATAGTTTAGTATGTATTATATTTACATATATAGTGTGCACCAATGCTTACAATGCGTCTGAATGGTCATTTTCCTTTAATCGAAAGTTATATACAAAAATTATTCAGATTACATACAAATATCAAAAGTTTCCTCCTGATTTCTTCTCTGTTGTCAGTTTTAAAGTTTGTTCTCTCAAGAGGTGGGTAACTAATGCCGAAGGTTAAGTTATATTAACTATGATCTCTGGCATAAAATTACATAATTCGAATAGTTTGGTGAAGTAGATGTGATCATTGTTGAAGGAAAACTCATGTACAGCCATACAACATGAGATTAATAAAACAAGGATAACTTGATTTTCTTCCTAATTCTTAGGACCGTATACTTTCGTATTTTATTCTCTTTGTAAAGCTGGACAAGTTTCTGGTTATGCTACAGAACAATTGTGCTTTTTCTCTCCGTGGTGAAAGAGAATAGAAATCTTAATTCAACTTCATCAACGTATATTATCAACACAGTTCAGAGGAAAAAACTTAAGATCTTTAAACATAATTTCTTTTGTATTTTCTCCTTTTCTTGAATAATGGTTTTATTAATGATACCTTTTTTAAAAAAAATGGAAATTTCCACTTTCATGGTGTATTATTCAGCAACAAGAAAACCCTTTTTATTCAAATAATTATGTCCATTTATTTTACTGACACTTTCTGATCTCATGACTTGAAAAGTGTTACTCTGCGTTTTAAATTACTTACCTCTATCATACTATTATTATAATTGAAAATAGACAAATCTTCGAATTGTTCAGGTCTGGTTTGTACAAAAATTGGCTGAATTCCATTCGTTTATGAAATGTTTGGTCAGCAGGGGCACCCACCCGTGCCCATAAAGGACCCATCTATATAGCAGCAGGGGTAGCTCACGCTTGCAATCACATAAAAATGAGGACTGCATGAGTTTAAGCAATCACAAACAATTAGTTTGTGTTGGAAGCATAACATATATTCAACATAGGCAGAAAAACTCTCAGTTCTCATGGAAAGAACAGGTCCTTAAAAATTATGGCAAATACTGGCTGTCAAGAGGGAATGGATCCTCTTAACGTTAAAATTGGTCATGTTAGATCATGTGAAAAGAGATAAAGACACAAAAGTTTGAATTGAGTCCTACCAATTTGAAGAGGGCTCCAGTTATTCAAAACCTGTGTCTTTATCTGTCTTCACATGACCAAACATGACCAATTTTGCCATAAGAGGATTCATTCTCGTGTCCAGACAAGTTATTGTCACCATTAATCAGCAGGAATTGCCAGCATGCAGTACAGCATACATATATTGTCTCCGAATTGTTTAGGCAATGAGGCAAAGGGGCCAAGTTTACCTGAAGAAACAACAATGATAAAAAGCTAATAAGATAGAAGATCTATTATTCTTAAGAGTATATTAATTGTGATGCACAATCAATGTAAAGGAAATTTAAACATATATCCAATCTTGCTTTGCCACATCTCACACCTACTAACCAAAAAGAGAATCACTTTGGTTGATGTGTTAAAGCATGATTGAATGCCTGTGTAAAAACATTTATAAATACCTTAGTGCTTCCCTCGTTGAAATGGAAGACTTGCATCAGAAATGATCGCATGAGATTACTCAGTAAAATCAAAATTTATTAGGCAGCTGAGCAAATGTTTCTCTGTTGGGGCTGCACCCCACCACCATCATCTTCTTGTAGACAGTAAAAGCTCGGTCTTTATTTCCGGACAAACTATGAGCTCGAATGAGAGCATTATAAGTGAAGACATTAGGTTCAAGACCCATAAGTTGCAGCTCTTCATACATCTCCCCAGCAAGGTTCGCCTTTCCGGCAATCCCAAGATGGAGAATCAATGCATTGTAAGTATAAAGATCAGGAGGAATTCCCCTATTCTTCATTTCATTGAAAATAGAAAGAGCTTCCTCCAACCTGCATGATTTTCCGAGCCCGTTGATCATAAGATTGTAGGAAACTGTATCAGGATCGAGGCCAGTTAACTTTAGTTCCTCAAAGTAGTGCACAGCATCATCAACTCTACCAGACATAAACAGGCACTCTACAAGAATTGTGTAAGACTTCAGGTCTGGCCTTATTCCTTCTTTAACCATCCTTTTGAACAAATCACAAGCAATATCAATTTCACCTGCTTTTCCAAATCCATTGATGAGAATATTGTAAATAGCACAGTTCGGCTTGCATTGATAGTCTAACATCTCCTCAAAGATCTTCATTGCTTCCTCGAATCTTCCAGCCTTTAAAAGGCCATCTATAATGGGGCCATATGTGCAAGGAGTGGGAGAGAAATCACCACTTACAAGATCATAATATAAATCTAATGCTTTATCTAAGCTATTAGATTTTGCATGGGCGGAGATGATAATATTATGGGTGATGGCATTAGGCTTGCATCCCCTACAAAGCATCTCATTGTAAAGTTCAAGAAGTTCATCAATCCTCCTTGATTTACCATGGGCATCAAGCAACAAGTTATAAGTGAAAATGTTTGGGAAACAACCTGCATTCTTCATCTCCACATAAAGATCCCAAGCTTTTTCAGTGAGATTACATCCAAGAAGCCCATCCATCAAGCAATTATATGTTTCAAGAGTCGGGTGAATTCCCAAAGTTTTGGTGAACTTATCAAATAGTTTTTGCGCATCGAGGGCCTTGTTCTGCTTACACAGAACTCTAATTAGAGGTAATATTATGGAATCATCTTGGCCACTAAAAACACGTACCAATCTTTCAGCAATGAAAATGGCATCTTCTATTTCTGCTTCAACTAAAATGCATTCCATTAATTCTTCCAAGGTTTGTTTGCCTGTCTGTACACCTGCCTGATGCACAAATTCTATGACAATTTTGATAGCATCCTCAACCATTCCAGATCGTACAACACAAGGAAGGAGGGTGCACAAAGTTACATGATCAGGGTACAGAAATTTCTTCATCTGATGGTAAAACCAGAATGCATAACCAATTCTGTCTTCTTTGATCAAGCCATAGATGATGGTGTTATACGTCAGAACATCAGGACTACAGTTCATCATTGTCATTCTGCTGAGCATCTTCAAGGCCAAATCAACTGCATCATTCTTGCAAAGACAGTCAAGGAGTGTGTTGAAAGTTACCGTGTTTGGAGGGCATCCAGACTCTGTCATACTCCCAAACAGGCCAAGAGCCTTCTGGATTTTTCCCTCTTTCCCCAAGCCAGCAAGTAAAGTGTTGTATGTCACCACTGTAGGAGTCAGCTTCAAACCCTTCAGTCTCCTAAACATTTCCCATGCTTCATCAACTCGGTCAGCCTTATAAAGCGTGTCAATTAAAGAATTAATCATCATTACATCTGGTTCACACCCATTGCTTATCATCTGAGTCAAAAGTTTAATGGCTTTGTCTATTTTCCCTGCTTTGCTATAGCACTTCATCATCATATTATAGGTTACTGAATCTGGCGAAAGCCCACAATTGTGAAGATCATTAAATATATCATTTGCTTCTCTGATCTTACCAGTTTCTGCAAGACTATACAAAGATGCATTACACGCTACTACACTAGGCACAATGCCTTTCTTCTTCATTTTTTCAAAGGTATCAAGTGCTTTTCCTGTATAACCAGACTTTCCATAATAGTCAATGAATAGAACATACGAATAAGCAGTAGGTACAACACCCAAAGATTCCATGTTGTTGAAAACTTCTAATGCCTCATCTAGTCTTCTCAACTTCAACAGCCCACAGATCAAGGTGTTGTAAGTATGAAGGTTGGGAAAAATTCCTTTAATCTTCATCACATCCAACATGGCAAATGCCTGATCAACACTCCCAGATTTGCATAAAGCATCAATAAGTATGGTGTACGACACCACATCAGGTGCATAACCATCCGCCTCCATCTCACTCCAGAACCTTTTCACCATGTCCAAGTTGCCAGAATTACTAAACTTGTCCATTAAAGTAATATATGTCACCCGATCAGGTTTGTGATTGCCAACTCTCATCTTCCTATATAATTCCTCAGCCTTATCAAGTTTCCCCGCACAACAAAGAGCATCAATTAGAACTGTATAAGTGACAACATCTGGCCCACATCCTTCTTCATCCATTTCCCTTAAAATCCCACAAGCATCATCAATTCTCCCTGCCCTACCAAGTGCTCTGATACATATGGTATATGTATACATATTTGGCCTCAGTCCCAAAGTTTTCATCTCTTCCAATAAATCCATAATGGTTCTAGTATCCCTTCTCTTCCCCAATGCTACCATTAATGCCGAGTATGTCTTCATGCTTGGCTTAAGCCCTTCCGAGATCATTCTTCTGTAAACCTCCAATGCCTCTCTACAAAAGCCAGGTTGGAGTAGCAAATGAATCAGTCCATTATACGAATATGCATTCAAGACGAAACCAGCTTCCCTCATCTTTCCAAGAGCAAATGGTGCTTGACGAATCCCACCTTTGATCGAAAGAGCCTTAAAAATACTGAGATATGTATTCAAATTCCTGTTTATAACTTGCTTTTGCATCACATCAAAGACAAAACCCATATCCTCAATCCTCCTATGAACCCTCAACAACTCAAGCATGTAATTGCAAGCTTCGGGGGTATGCACAAGATTGGGCAACCTGGCGACCATCTTAAAGTACGAAAGAGCCGAACTCGGATCCGAAATAGACTTCAGAACGCCAATAACTTCCTCAGAGGACACACTTGTTTTTCTCTTGCCATTTACCACAAGCACCTCATGTGCACATCTTGTCCCAGAGGCACTAAGACTCATTTCTCTTCTTCCATGTTTCTTCCATTTTACCGAAGACCCATTTGGCAAATTATTCATTTTGACACCTTTAGTTCCTCTCAAGAACCCATTATTGCTCAGAACATAGACATTGGTGTCAGAGAAGGCACAGCAATGTGACATGCTGCTACAACACATGGTTGAAGAGCATAGTATTAACCAGGCCATAGAAACTACGCAACAATTCAAGAATAATAATAATAATAATAATAATCAAATGAAACCAAATGGGTGGTTGAATTTAACCGTGGATGATAGTAAAAGAAGCGCTTAACCTGTGTGTGTAATTGGGTATATGCAGAGAGAGAGAGAGAGAGAGAGAGAGAGAACAACGACCCAATGAAATGGAATGGTAGGTGCAGAAGACGTTGGAGTAATCTCTAATCAGATTCAGATGCCATCACCAAGTTTCGGATTTTGGATATTTTTTATTTTCACCATGTCGTGGTTTGATGTGTCATCTGAGCTGAGGATATGAATGGACCAACATATGGGAAAGGCATGCTTACCGTCAACCCAGCAATATTTGACCGACTATAGCCAGTTTTAGCCGATTTCTACCCTTTTTTTTTCTTTTTTCATTTTTTTTTCATTTGAACCAGAGACTTACCTAATGGGGGTTTTAACATGTTTGTGGTTTTGGGAGTGAAAAATTCCCAAAATATGGGTTGGAATAAGAAATTACGAAAATATGGGGCAAATTTCTGAAATCGCCACGGGGAATGGCGATTTCAAAAAATCTGAAAATTAAAAAAATAAAAATTTTAGATGTCTGAAATCGCCACAGGGAGTGGCGATTTCAGAGTCTGAAATCGCCACCCCCTATAGCGATTTCAGACTAAAAAAAATAAAAAAATTCAAAAAGTCTGAAATCGCCACTCTCTACGGCGATTTCAGACTTTAAAAAAATAAAAAATAAAAAAAATTACAATCTCTGAAATCGACATAGTAAGTGGCGATTTCAGATAATAAAACCATACATCCGTAATTTTTTTCCTACCACCATACTTTGGGAATATTAAAGTTTTGAAACCATAAAAATGTAAAAAATCCTACCTAATGTTCAGCGTGCTCCATATAATTCCCAAATTTATATAACTTGCCCACCTAAATTTAATTCCTTGTGGTGTAGGGCTGTAGGCTATGATTTTGGTGGCTCGTATATGGTATAAATACAAAGACAGGAAAACTTAAATTTCTGTTTAGTAATGGAAATAAGTACAAAAATTTGTGTTTAAAGGCAAAAAAATTAATGTGTTTTATGTACCACAATTTTGTTGGGACACGGGATAGGGGCAGATTTTTAATGAAACTATGATTGAGTGAGAAAGAGATTCAAAAGGTATTTTAAGTACATGGGGACAGAACAAAATTTTAATGAAATTATAATTGAGTGAGAAAGAGACTCAAAAGGCATTTTAAGTCATTTGTCATATTTTTATGTGTTATCATCACAAAACTAAATATGATACAGATATAATAAATTGTGTCTTGTATATCATCATTAAACATAATATAAGACTGGCTTTTTAGTCTTGCATTTTATATTTGTGTGTTTTAGTCATGTCTAAGCAACTATATGCACCCTTAAATGAAATGCAGAGAACAAAGTGAGGAGGCAAGGCCGCGTGTTTCAGAATGGAGACATCCCAAAAGGCACAAATAAAATAACACAATAGATAAAGAAGTGAGAGGAAGCACAATAATTTAACGTTATTTGGCTTAAATCCTACTTCCATGAGCAAAGGCAACAACAAAATTTCGCTGAAAAAACATGGAAACACAGAAGAATGTTACACTCCACTCAAATGACAAATTCCAAATGCACTTAGATACCTCATAGTATTTACTCACCACTATATACACTCAACAAACAAATATTCAAAGAGAGAAAACAAAAGCAAAACTCTTTACAAAAACCAAGTGGTTTCACAAAGTGCTGGGTGAATTAGATGATCTAATGAAGTTGCATGGCTTGCCTTTATATAGCCAATTGGTTGTCACAAAGTGTTTTCAATTGCACTACCATTTTCAATGTGTTGAGGCCATTTGAATATCCAACTTCCAAAGAGTAAACTGATAATTCGACTTTCAAAAATAAGTGCAATAAGTATCAAATCTTGGCACTAATTACTTAGCCACTTACTTTGGGATTTTTCCCAAAATAAAACACATAAAATATCTCCTTTCCATAATAAACTGTTTGTAAAGTTGTTTCTAAAATAAATTATTTTCTATCTTTCACAAACAATTTATTATGGAAATCAAATATTTTATATGTTTCATTTTGAGGAAAAAAATCCCTTACTTTGACCATAGTCAAATTCAAAAATCAAGACACATACTTAACACGTCGCCCCTACAACAACAAGAGCGGTAGTCCGTAGTGGGAATTGAGTTTTTACAATGGAGGAGGGTGACGGTGGTTCGAGGTCGCCAGTGGTGACTGTGTTTTCGTGAGAGCAGCGAATGGTGGTGGTGTTTGGCAGCTAGGCAATTTATGTGGTGGAGAGTTTGGTGGTTGTGGTGTGGCAGTTGTAGCGGTGGTCAATGGTTGATGTGGTGGTGATGATCACGATTAAGGTCAGAGTTGTGGTAATGGAGTGCGATGGTGGCGATTCACAGTAACTAGGCTTGGCTGCGGTGCGATGGTGGTTATGGTGATTCTTGATTGTGGTGTGGCTATGATGATGAGGGAGGAGGGTTGGTGCTATGTTGGTGTGGTGGGTAGTGAAGTAAACTAGTGAACTTAAATTTTATAAATTTCTGAACTTAAAATACATTGTAAACCTCTTAACTACATCAAATATGATTGTTATCACAAAGATAAAGTATACTAGTTGTTCGCTTAATTATGTTTTGGGTCCCGACAAGCTTTTAAGATTTGGTTATGTTCCAAAATAATTATTTTTTGGTTTTGGTGCAAAAATATTTGAAATTACGTGGTGTAGCAGTGTCATGTGAGTAAAATAAACTCACTTGATCCATAAATCAGTTCATAATTCGTTATTTGACTTGAATTTGTCCTTAAATCATGAACCTCTAACCACTCAAAACCAAGTAAAACATGAGATATGGGTCAAATTTGAGCAAGTTATGGGTGGAGGGAGTTTATTTTACTCTCATGACAATGCTAGTGGGACATTTTGCTAGCCCTGTCAATATTTAATAGAGTTTCACTAATGGTAAGACATGGACTAAAACTATGTAAATTAAAAAAAATAACTAAAAAATAATTTTTTAGGCACCTAAACCCAACTTTAGGTATTTGTTGGTGACCAAGAACATATTTAAACCTTAGTTGTTTCTTACTTTTATGGAATCACTTAATGAAAGTATTATTTAAAATATATTTCTTATGCCCAACACAAAAATTAAAATAACAACGTCCAATTTCAATGTATATTTTATATGTCAATCAACTCTTCAAATACAATCATATATTTTTATTTACATCAAATCTAATAACAAAACACAATATTTTATCTTTTTTTTACGAGTATATAAAGATTTTATTCATAAAGCAACTAAATGACACTTACAAATTGAAAATAATATATTATATATAACATTAATAAGATACAAACACACCCTTCATTTTGAATTAATCGAAGATCTGTAGCTTAACTCTTTGCCCAAAGACTGTTGATGTCTAAATATCTTTTATATTGAAGACCAAAACTATCAGTGTTACAGTTTCAAAAATATATTATGCCTCATTTTATAATAAATTTGAATATATTCTTCATTTGTAAAATTCTTATAAACAAAATCTCACAGGAAAACCAAAATATTTTGTCATTATGTTATCAAGACATGGCAAAATATATTTATCAACTTTTACAATTTGGATTCGTTTGCTTTGAATAATTTAGAAATTGTTATCGAATAAAATTCTTGGCCAAAGAGGCCCAATAGTTTTAGTCTCAACATTGGGCTTGGTCCTCTGATCTCGGTCCATTAAGGATCTGATTTAGCTCCAAGGAGTAAGCAGTGTTTTCGGGATTAATAACCACGTGGGATAAGTAACAAACTCAGGCTAACAACCCTAACAAATACGCGAGATCTTCGGGATTCATCTAACTAACTCCTATACCACTCAGCATGGTAGCCACGCAAACCCAAATATAAAAGGATAATTCACCTACAATTTTAATGTAACATATCATTCACCCTAACTCACTCATCATATATACATTTTTACTTGGGAGTCGAAGTGTCTTTGCAGGTACCCATCAGCGTCGTTTATTTGACAAGAAGTGCTCACTAGAATTCGAGTTCACAGTTGTGTACCAAAGGTTCTCCAATCTTTGATAGGTAATATCGTTCTAATTATCTTTAGTTCCAAACATTTGCACCGTATGTGTGAAGTTTGATACTGTTAATGTGTCTTTTGAACCCTGATTTCTGTGATAGGAACCATGGATAACACAATAGGCCTCAGCTTTACATCAACAAACAGAGTAGTAGCGAACACCGACAATCATAATAGATCAGAGGGCAACAGGAACACTCATTCCCGTCAAGCACCTCCTTCCCAGTGTGATAGGTTCACTGCATCACCCTCCAAGCCTGAACACGAGGAACAACCAGAGCGCCCTACCGGACACTGACTAAATTCTCAAATCGAGATTTCACAAGATAATCGAGGTTCAATGGAAGCTCTCAAGAATATTAAATCCATCTTATGGAGGCAAGAAGAGCAAATTTGAGTCTTGGAACAAGATAATCCCCGCAAGAAGCACCCATCCCATGTCTACCCCGCAAGAAGCACCCATCCCATGTCTAAGTTTGGTGAAATAGTATCTCACCCCAGATTATTAGTAAAATAACATCTCAACCCAAGTCTCTCTCCTTACCGACCACCTTGACATTTTTACCCCCTACTTAAATATGGTACTACTATATTAGCTAAGACTAAGAGTTATCAATATTTGATTCATTTTGTCCATTTCTATATGTTTTTGTCATAGTTATGAAACCTGGCCTGGAACTTGACTTGGCCACCCCATTGGGTCACTAGTTCAACTAGTAGGTCATTGGGTCACTTGCTAACCTGGATATAAATAAAATAATAATAAAAATAAATAAATATATATAACCTAAAAAAGTAAAAAAAAAAAAATGTGCATTTATTTAAAAATAAGTTCAATTCCAAACATAAGTAAACAAGTTTTAAATCACAAATACATAACAACAATACATGTAACGATTATGCCCAAGGAGTCATGGGGTCATATTGAGGTTCATTGTCTCCTTCATTAAGTAAATCTTGATCAATTAATGAAACTTGGGATAATGGAACTTCTAATGAAGGTGTTTGATCCGAAGACATCTCTAGTCAAAATAAAACAAACACATTTTTATATTGATGATTGGGAAATAACTCAAGTGAGATGAGCGTTGAACGCCGTTTCTATTTTTCTTTACTTTTTAATTTTTATTTAACTAAAACGACATCATATTGTTTTTCTTTTTTAAAAAATGACCCAACCGAGTATTCCAAATCGGGCCGAGTCACCGATTTTTATGAAAATCGGTCGGGTCACACCAGGTTTAGAACATGGTCAATCCAATAAGATAACTAGTCCGGTCCCATGGAACAGTCTCTATTATTATTAGTCTAATTATTATGTAAATGAGTAAATGTTGACTTTTGCCCTAATACTCTACTATTGATTTTTGTTTTATTTCCAATAATAAGTTGCAATCCTAAACCTGAACCCTAACCCTATCATGCCCAAATAGTTGTCCACATTGATTTTCCTCGTGATGTTGTCTCACTTGCCCAATCAATTGAACATATCTACACAGTAAACAATTAACCTGCTGAGCTTAAAAGTTTTATCTAGTTTCTCGTTCAATACAGAGCACTATAAGTTCTTTTAAATTGTATTTTTCCCCCTCATTTTCTTCTTTTTTTAATGGTTCTTTTTAATAGGAATTACTTGACACATCATTCATATACACTCACATCATCAAGAAAGAAGCGTAAAATTTTATGTGGCGGCTGTTTTTCGTGACAGAGAAAACTTTAATTCAACTATCAAAAAAATGGTTCATCTTCTACACTCAAGTTCTATCTGCTACAGCACCACATGAAGAATCAGTATAATCAAAAGTTATAGAACAGGGGAAATTAGCATATTATAAGGCTAAAATTCACTTAGTTAGGTTTTGTCAAAATTTCTTGATGCATATTCTTAAAGATCCATGAGTATGTTTGAACGGAACTTTGTAAGTTTTAAAAGTATTCATCAAAATGGTAAGAATATTATCATATCGGATACAAGGGAATTTCTTACTTGATATGATAATGGTAGTATGAAGATATTCAATATTTTCCTCGTTTATAATCTTAATATGAAATCTATTTTGACAGATATTTTTAAAAACATAACAAGTTTCGTTCAAACTTGCTAAATAATGATGTATTATCTATAACAAATTTTATCTCTTCTTTCATAACAAGAGAGACAAAATATCTTTTATCTCTAAGTATTGTGTGTGTTGTAGGACTATCAACATGACACATGTCTTCCAAGTTGGAAGCAAAAGGAAAAAAATATTAAGAAATATTATGAAAATACCAATATAGCAAGTAACCAAAAGAAATTTATCACTTTAATGAGTAAGATATGTATACACAAGTAATTATTAACAAGACATGATATTATTAGCTTATATTTTACTCTAGATGGATAATGGCTTATGTAAATTTGATATGTAAATTTTATATATCAAATATAAATACCATTATTGGTTTGTTACAACTATAATTCAAAAGATGCTTATCTATCTAATTTATTTTAATTAAAATTAAAACAAAAATTTAAATACAAATTAGTAGCAATAGAATACTCTTAGTTAGAACATTTGAATTACAAATTTAAATTTAAGATAAATATTATCTAAGATGAGTCTATAAAATAATGTATTAATCAAATATATTATTTACTTATTTTCCTAATGGTAATGGAAAGATCAATAATATCATTTTGATCAAAAAAATTCAAAAAGAATAACTCAAGTATTAATTATGAGACATATCATAATTTATAGATTTTACTATACATATTGAATAACAATAAAACTAAATTTAATAAACATTAATAAAAATAAAGGAAATAGAAATTAAAGATTGAATATATCAATTTACTTCTAAAAATTGGTAACACTATTATCCTTTTCATGAGGATATGCGTGTCATATCTTAAATACTCAAAATTAATAAAATATTTAAATCATTTTCAAATGTACATTTACGTATAATCATGCATCATTCACTTTTGAAAATGAGTATAATTCATTTACTATGGGAATGTATATAATTATCATTTACTTATGAAAACGAGTATAATTAATCACAATTCACTTCTAAAAATAGATATAATTGTGGAAATGACTATATGTAGAACTCCATTAATCAATTATTAATCTCTCTAATTTCAGTCATCAATGATTCTTAATCCCTAATCCTTGCCGTTGTTAGTCAAATCCGTGCACAACCCTTCTATCACCACAATCACCCTCTTCTTCACTCTCAACATCTCATCGGTTGACGCTGAAGTATCACTGGAGCATAGTGGATTAAAGGGACCTACTAATAGATTCGTCGGGACCTATGTATCCTATCAACACATATGCCATGAATTGTTTTTAGGGATTCACGTTAGATGTATAATATCCGTAGGTTTGTTTTTTTTTTTTTCTTAACAAATATAGTTATAACATTGAAGATTTGAACAAGAAAAAAAAAAATTGGTGGTTTTTTAAATATCCTATGAAGTAAATACTTATGTTACTTAATTTATTTATTTTTTATCATTTTTATAACTAAATTCATCGAATTTTGTTATCACTTTATATTTTATATAATCATAATAAATTTTTTATTAATCAAACTATTGAAAGAGTTAACTTATAAGAAGTTTAGAGATTTGGGGATCATTTGAGTTTATAATGCACCTCGCTACAAATATTGTATTGAAAAGTATTAATTTATCATATTAGATCATATAATCCATTAATATGGCATATTAGATCATGAAATAATAACAAAATTCGATAAATCTAGTTATAAAAATTATAATAAATAAATAAATAAATTAAGTAGCATGGTATTTACTAATGGGGTATTTGAGGAAAAAAAAACTACAACCATAGCAACAATATTTGTGAAATTAGGTTTGCATTATATATCAAGTGATTGACGTCCACACCAAAGATTAACACAACATAAAAAACCAATAAACATAAGGAATTCATGATTCAACACTCCCGAATCTCATAAATTCTTAACATTGAGCATCTCAACAATCTTCTTGGCATCATCAGTGATAGATACATTGAGCACTATAACTTTGCTTAGCATAGAGGATCACCGCCTCTTTTTTAGTAATCAGATTTTTTCTTTTTAATATAGTTATAAAACTCCACCCGGGATTTGACCCGGTTACCGTACTAGATCAATGGGTCACTGGCTCAACCAGTGAGTTATTAGGTCAGTTGCTGACATAGATATAAATAAAATAATAATAAATATATATAACTTAAAAAATTAAAAAATTCAAATAAATAAAATGCATTTATTTAAACATCTATCATAACATAAAATCACTTAAAATATATTATTAAGGTTCAAACTTCAAATGTCATACTATACATAAATAATACGAGTTCAAGATCCTAAATCACAAACTACAAGTTTAATTCTAAACATAAGTAAACCAAGTTTTAAATAAAAAATACATAACAACAACAATTCTACATGAGTATTTAATATTTATTACAAAAGGCAACAAAATAGGTGTATGTAAAAAGAAAAAAAGGGTACAAAAATGAGAAATTTAAACACATATTTTGTAGGAAAATGAAAAAAATAAGCTCAGTCTAACAAACAGTAATTTAAAAAAAAATCTTTATTAAACGACGTTGTTTGCTTTTTATTAATTTTTTTAAAAAATTTAAAATTTTTAAAAATTAAAAAAAATTAAAAAAAGAATGACCCGACCGGGTCATCGGGTTTCGCAAAAATCAATCGGGTTAACCAAGGTTAAACTGGGTTTGAAATGTGGCCGATCTGCTCAGATAATCGGCCTAGTTCCATGGCTGGGTGACTGGGTTCCGAGTCGGATTTTTAACTATGCTTTTTAAATTTATATGGAAGGAGATGATTGTCTAATTCTAAAATTTTCACGGTCCTCCTTAATTAAGCACTTATTAATTCTCTTTTAATGATTTTGATACATTTTGGTCATTGCTCTTAGTTTTCCCTATACTTTAAGTATAAAAATTGGGGATGACAATGGATATTTGTTTGTACTATAGATATGTGCCTCTCACTACCCATACCCATAGTCATTTAATGTTTTGTTACTCGTATTCATCATAGGTATCCATTATTCATATTCGTAGAGATTTAGAAATTTAAATCCCCATGGATATTCATGACTATCGAGAAAAATTTTCAAAAATTCAAAAAAGAAGGAAAAACTTATAAAAATTACTATCAAATATAATATATTACAACACTACTATTAACAAATCACAATTTAAAATGATAAAATACATAATGAAAATCTAATAACGTTGTTGATAAAAATGAATTAGAGTTTTTAGTTTTTATATTTATATAGGTAAAAATATTTATATAATTTTATATATCAATGAGTGGTTAATGGGTATCCATGGATCCGATACCTCAATCTCCGTATCTATACTCATTAGTAAACAATTATGGATACTCCTTTTCGTAAATACAAAAATTGCAGGTACACTTATACCCGTCACAAGTAATACTTGTGGATATCTAGATTTGTGAATACTTTTATCATTCTTAATAAGAATCAAGGTCATGCAATAAAAATACATACGTTAAAATAAATTATATTAACATAAATTCTAACAGTTAAAGAAAAAAAAGGGGTAATATGCTATTTTTCAAATAATTTGGAGTTATATTTTCCATTCAAGAAAATAAAAAAATAAATTGTGTTACATCTAAATTATATAATAAATTGAGTCACCGCTTAAAATAAAAAAGAATAAGAAGAGTCCAATAAATTTCAAATTTCAATTAAAAGAAATAATAATAATTCGTGTGTACCACTTTTTTGTCATGAATGTACACATTTTTTCTCTTATCTCATTCATTCTCCCTTTTACACACACGGTCCTCTTATTATCCTTTTTTTCCCCTTTTTCTCCCTTCAAGCTCATTCTTTCTCTTCTTCTTCATTTTTTGCTTTTTTTTTTCTTTCTTCTCCCATCACTATCCCTTCTTTTTTTTTTATTTCTCAATTTTTTTTTCATTTATTACAAAAAAAATTTTCCTTTCATTTTTTTTAGTTTTTCTTGTTCATTTTTTCTTCTTCGTTTTTTTTCTTTATTTTTTGCAAGATAGTGTGGATCTCAAAATTTTCATTATCATTTTTGTCATTTTTTTGTTTTTAGTTATTTAAAAGCTTGTGCATGTGTAATAAAAAGTGAGAACATAATTATTTAAAAGTTTATGTATATGAGTGTTAAACTTGTACTAATCACTCTAATCTCTTTTCAAGTCCGGTTCTTACCAAAATATTGGAAAATTTGCTAGCATTAAAAAAAATAATCTTTTATTAGGAAAGGAAAAAATATGAAAAAGTAAAAAAAGAATCCAATAAAAGAAAATCAATTAAGCTATTTGAAACCACCATAATCATTTTGGTGTTTTATATATGTTACAAATAATAAAAGAAAATAAATTGTTCATGATTGATTCTGACTTTTTCTGTTTGACTCAGTTTTCCTATTATCAAACCAAAGTCCCGTGTGATCAACGCTATAATAAATTGAAGAAGAAAAAAAAATGCAACCAAAAGAATTTACTGATGCTGGTGCTTGGATCATGCTTCTTTTAAAAATATCCTTGAGGTATTTTTTTTATGCTTGAATCTCTTTGTTTCTCTTTGTTGTGAGACTGGCCTGAGTTCAGTTGTTTGAGAGATTTCTTGTGATCTTTATATTCAGCTATATCAATGACTCGTTTTGAATCATGTTCCACTGTACGCATCACATCTTGAGGATCAAAAGTTGATGGACCTTCAACAGCGTATTTATATAACAAAATTAAGTTGGAAATAAATGGGGAAAGAAAGAGACGACGTTGATGCATGTAAGATCTAACATTTTGAGTAGCCTGTTGCATTGTGTAAAATTTGCAAGTGTTATAAGGATATGACGTGGCATCGAATCAGACGCTACAATACAGGGTAAAGTGTCAAGAACAAGAACAAGGTTGGAAAGATAAAAAGATTGTGTATTAGTGTAAAGCACAAAATCATTTTTTTTTTTAAATTTATAACAATAAACAATGGGTTAATTATGTTTTTAGTTCCTGTAAAATTTGAAAGTTTGGTTTTAGTCCCTATATAAAAGTTTTAGTCCCCGCGAAATTTAAGAGTTTGGTTTTAGTCCCTGGAGCTGGATGGGAGTTAACTGCGCTGACGTGGACGCCTCAGGCGCTGACGTGGACGCCTCAGGCGCTGACGTGACGCGCCACGTCAGATACCACATGGCATCCCCCCAAAACCCAACCCATGACCCATGACCCGGAGGCCTTGACCCAACCCGTTTTTAATTAAAAAAA
>QANU01065626.1:26670-120364 GCA_003254905.1 Nissolia schottii | reverse complement strand
ATATATATATATATATATATATATATATATATTCACGCTCATCAACATTTATTTAACCATTAACGCTGAACACAAAACGAAAGCCCTAATTTTTGGCCCATAGTGATCGCAGCAGCAGTAGCTAGTGTGTCATCTTCTCCCATCATCGGAATCACAGTTACAGAATGGTGAAATCAAGTGAAAGTGTTAGCGGTGAAGTCCCTGAGTCGGTGATGGATGCTGTGAACACCACTCTCTCTAACCTTCACGATTTGCGGACACACTTCCACCAATTCTTGTCTCTTTCTGACCCTGAAACCCTCGCCCAATTGCCCCCTATTCAACGCGCTCAATCCCTCTTCATCTTCTCCCAAATCGCCTCCACCCTCCTCGCTTGTAAGTAATTCCAACAAAACTCCTTCAGTAATACAACAATTTCAAGTTTACATTTTTTTTGCTCTGTTTTTTTTTGTTCATTTGGTTTTTTGTTCTGTGCAGTGAAGTTGAGGTGTAGCGGGGTTCAACCGGATGATCATCCTGTCAAATCAGAGCTTGTGAGTTTCTGCCGATGCTGTATTTTCTGCTTTTGATTGTTGGTTTCTTTTTGTAGTTTCTACCTTTTGGAAATAATGCGCTTAAAGTGTTTGATGTTTTGTATTCCCAGGACAGATTGAATTTGTACCAAGACAAACTGGAACGTCTGCTAGATTTGAGCAAAGGTTTTAAAATTCTATTTGAACAGTGTGCTTATCCTTTATTTCCATTTATCGAATGTTCAAAATTGAAAATGAAACATGATGTGGTGCTTGCGTGTGTGTATCTGCGCGAAACGGGTTCTATAAGGGTAAGCTCGTGTTTAGGATTATGTAGTTTTATTTGAACAATGTGTTTATCCATCATTTCCATTTGTTGAATTTTAAAATTGAAGATGAAACAGGATGGGGTGTTTGCCTGTTTTGATGTGTGTATGCGTGCGGGGGGTTCTGTAAGTGTGTATGTGCCCATGCACATGTGCGCGCACGTGTTTAGGATTCTGTAATTCTATTTGAACAATTTGTTTATCCATCATCCCCATTTATTGAATGTTCAAAATTGAAAATGAAACACGATGGGAATTTGCGTGTTTGGACATATAATGCGTGTGCGCATTCGCATGTGCACTCGCGCGCACTTTTCAAGCCTTCAAGTATTTATTTATTTTGGGTATTTGAAAGATTACCAGTTTACATTAGCATTGTTCTATTGTACAATTATCTGATTTCAAGTGATTTCCATTTTTGTGTGTGAAGCTCCACTGCGACCTTCTACTACCTTGAATTATCAGGCAGCCACACGCTTTATTGAGCACTCTCTGCCTGACCTCACTCAAGGTGGGTAATTTAGTATTTTGCTTATTTGTGGGATCACCGATGTCTTTTCAGTTTTGATCTCATATATTTAAAGAGTTGGTTATTTCATGCAGAGCAGCGGCACAATATGAGGAACATAAGTAGAGGGGAGAGACCGAAGATGAGCCATCACGAGCGTGCTGGTCAAAAGAGGAAGTATCCGTCTTCGGATAAACAATCTGTTCAAACTGCTGCCAAGGAGTTTTTGGAGAAAGCAGCCCGCGAGCTTCTCGGTAATGATCATGGTGGTATTAAGGGACCAATGCAATTCGACATGTCAGATGATGATGACAACAACAGGGATGAACTAACTGTGGCCTGATTTTCCTTAACTCTGGTAGAGTTTCTTGTGACAGTCATGTTTACTTTCACGAGTTACAGTCTTGTTTACTTTCATGAGTTTCATGACCCAAACTTAAATGTCTTTTGTTGTAGTAACTGCAGTGTGAATCTGGTTCTGTTCTATATAATTTAGGGTGTTAAGAATTTTCACTGTCAGCATTATAAGGAATGCTGAGCTGACAATACATTTTTGGGATCATTGTAAATTTCCATTTGCACCCCCAATATTTTTATCAATCACCAGACACCAGTTTGCTCTATGTATGTTTTTCCAATGTACCAAAACTTATATTTTACTATAAATGGAGTTGCAATTGTTTCTGGTAATGTGAAATGCCCTACCTTACCTTTGAGTGCAGTTTGAAGAACTATTGATCTACGTAACCGGAAGTTTATTACGGTAGCCAATTTGAGTACCTCTCTCCTCAATTGAAAACTGGAGGATTAACAGCCGCGGGTGATTGAGTTTAGGGAGTTATTTGGATGATGTATTTTAATTTGTACTCATTTTTTTTTTATCATGTAAAAAAACCCAAGTGAACGTACAAGGGATAAACAGCTTGGTCCCTTTGTAAGAATGAAGACATAAGTTCAATTATCAGAAAATGCAAGAGCAATGTATCTCACAATTTAACTTATCAAAAAGAAATTCCAAGTATGAAAGTTGCAATAAATAGTTCAAACATTTACTCACTTGTTTAAGAGTAAAAAATAATTTGTTTTTTAAAGCATTCAATGCCTTTGAATGTAGTTAAAATTTTTATTTTTTTTTATTGAAGTCTCTTTTTTTAATTATTTACTGTGCTAGCAAAATTCTAAATAAGTTTACCCACACAGGAACGGTCATTTAATCTAGTGGATTTGGATTTGGATCTATCTCACTTTAAAAGTTCTCTGTCCGGTAAATTTTGGCGAAGGAACTCTCAATTTAAATGTATTTAGGAAATTTTCATATCCTAGAGAACATGAATAAGATATCTAGTTTTCATATATCTTTTTTTATACATATAATAAATTTCTTTTATAAAAAATCAAATAATCCATACATTAAAAGAATAAGAGTTGCTGCAAATCACAATAATCAAGCCTCACACATCAGAGAGAAAAAACCCCATACACAACAGACAACACTCCCAGAGCCATCACCACAAGGCCACTCTGCAAAGCCATGGCACCGCTGGATGGAGCAACAGCTGGACCTTCTAACTCTGCTGATGATGGAGAAGATGCAGGAGACATGGTGTATCTGCTTCTGCTGCTGCTGCCGCCGCCCCTTGGGGTCATGACAACCACAATGACCTTTTGGCCCTTCTCGCAGTGACCCTTTGCTCCACTGATGAAGTAGAATGGGCCAGGACGGTCAAGCTCCACCCTTGTGTTCCCGTCAGAATACTCCTTTTTGGGGTTGGAGGTGCTGCAGTTACCGTAGTCTTCTCTGTTCACTTCCAAAACTGAGTCTTTCCCACCATCATATTTCCATACTGTTTAAAAAAAAATTGAAATTAAGAAAAAAGTGTAAGTGATCTTCCCTTGAACTTAGATATCAGAATACAAATGTCATGTAAGGAATTTGATATCGTCCATTTCTACCATTTGACTAAGTTGATTTAAGAATGTATCAATTTAGTGAGAGAAACAAGTAAAAAAAAGTGAGTATTAGAAAGTTACCAAGATGATCGCCGACTTGGAAACGAGACCTTTCGGCCCATTTGTTGAGGGAGTCTTCTTCTACTTCAGAAGATGGGATCTGCCATGCGTTTATCTTGCCTCCAACCAAGAAGTCCTTGGCTGCAGAGAAGCCAAAAAGAAGGAACAAGAGGAAAAGAGAAGAAGAAGTAGAGGCAGTTCTTCTTGAGCAACCAGCCATGGTTTTTTGATAACTGAAAACTGAAAGGAGTCTGTGAGCAAAGTGCTTGGATTTTTTATGAGATAGATGAAGGAGAAGAAGCTGGTTTGTGTTGAATGATGTAGGGAGTGTTTGGAGCATTGTATATATGGTGGTGAAATGGGAAGAAACTAGCCGTTGAGTCTTCGAAGACAGCAAAGGGTGTGGGGGCCACTGGATTATGTGTTCTGCGTGGAACCTGTGCTGTGCTGTGTCATTGTAACGGCTAAAAGTAACGGTGAAAAAAAAAAAGAAACATTCTCTCATACTTCTGATGCAGGAAAATCGGTCCAATCTGCAACTTATCATTGAAAATGAGAACTGGAAAACGGTTCAATCTGCTGCGTTCTGTTTCTGTTTCGTTGCTAGAATATATATATATATATATATATATATATATATATATATTATAGAAAGTTAACAAACTATTCTCTGTTATATTCAATTAATTGATCACATTTTTATTTTATATTCCTCAACTTTAGAATATTAAGAAATTCTTGAATTGTACTTGAAAAAACAATTTCAGTAGTATTAGTTTATTGTGATTGCTTATATACTTCAGGGAAAAATATTTCATGTTACTTAATTAATCAATTTTTGATAATTTTTATAATTAATTTCATTAAATTTTGTGATTATTTTATATGATCGTAATAAATTTTTTATTATTCAAATCATTAAAAGAGCCAACTTATATGAGGTTTAAAAATTTACGGACCACTTGAACTTACAATACTCCTCTCTACAAATATTGTATTAAAAAACATTAATTTATCACATTAAATCATATAATTTTTTAATATATCATATTAGAACATGAAATAATAATAAAATTTAATGTAAACTTGACCAATATGTTACGTTATAATAACGATTGGATTTTCAAGTACGAAAACACTACTGAATTACGGTACTTAAAGCAATTAATGGGTAAGTAATTTGCATATTATCTCCCAAAACATGCATAGCGGAGATTAATCCCGAGACAGAACAGAACCATTCTTCTCCACTATAGTACATGATATTATTTGTCAAATGATAAAGGAAAGCACATACAGAAAAACACAGCACATGTGCACCAACTAGACCATAGGATAGGATAGGATAACTGGTTATAATACTAAATAATAAATAATCAGATTAAAGAAACGATGTAGAAATTGCAAAACGTGCTCGCTTTCATTGCAAGTATATTCAGGCATTGAAACTCCAGATTGCGTACTGCAATAACGTTGATGAAATTCATCTCAAATTGAGATACATCCTGCTCTAATAATATTAATACATCTGTCACACAAAACAACCGTTTTAGACAGTGCAAGGCACCACTCTAAGAGAATCCTACTTCAACGAAGGCAATTAAAATGATACTGAAACAAAAGAATAATTGTCATCACAATTCAAAATTGTATAGGAAATAGGTTACATTTGACCGAGATAGTACCCGAATTTCAAAATCCTTACACAGACTTTTCTTCATCCTTTTAAGTATAGTAGATTAACCCAACCCACCGACAGCTATAACTAATCAATTTTGACTGAGGAGTAGATGAGCCTTGTGAACCAAAAGCAAGCATAAAATCCAATAGTACCGGTTACCACAAAAAACGCGTAAGAAGCTATAAACATGTACCCAAAGTACAATATCGCAGATACCAACTTTGTGATTTCAAGCTTGGTGAAGAAGTAGAATGTGGCATAAAGAAAGAGGTAAAGTGCAGAAGAACCAGCCGTGAGGTATGACCGCCACCACCACAAGTAATCCTCACTGCATAACTGGAAGTAGCAGAGCACAATGGTTATTTCAGCACAAGTGACCACCAGGATAATGAAGACCAGAAAGAGGAATCCGAAGATGTAGTAAAACTGATTCAACCAGATTGAGGTAAGGATGAAGAAAAGTTCAATGAAAACAGCTCCAAATGGGAGTATTCCGCCAATCAAAACCGAGAAGACAGGGTTCATGTACCAAGCCTGCACAGGGATTTGCCTTGGGATTTTGTTTGTCTTCACAGGATTTTCAATGGCAGGCTTCTTGAACCCAACATAGCTTCCCACGAAAACAAGTGGAACTGAGATCCCAAACCATAAAAAGATCAGAGCAAACATTGTACCAAATGGCACAGCTCCAGATGATTTTTCGCCCCATATGAGAGCATTTAATACAAAGAAAATGGCAGATACAATTGCAGGGAATACAATTGCAGTCCTGAGAGCAATTTTCTTCCACTCTGTTCCCTTGAACATTTTGTATAGGCGAGTTGCAGCGTAACCAGCAAAAATTCCCATGAAAACCCAAACCAAAAGCATGGCTGTCATTAGGCCACCTCGGTTTGAAGGAGAAAGGAACCCAAGGATGGCAAATATCATGGTTACTAGTATCATTCCGAAAAACTGCACACCAGTTCCAACATAAACACACAGCAAATCCGAATTATTAGGGGGCCTAAACACATCTCCATGGACAAGCTTCCAACCAGTCTCTTCTTGAGCTTCTTCTTGGGTCTCAAGCTCATTGTACTTCGAAATGTCCCGGTACAGTGTCCTCAGCATTATCATTGCCACCATGCCCGAAAGGAAAAGAACAATCATTAATGAGTTAACAATTGAGAACCAGTGGATTTGGTCATCATTCATTAGCAAATAGGCATCCCATCTTGAAGCCCACTTCACATCACTCTCCTGAAGGGAGCAGCCAAAGGTAGAAAGCATATAATAAGACATACAACCCACAATCATATTTCAACAAGTCAACAAAAAGACAAGAATGAGAAAGACGACTCTAACTGAATGGAAGAAGAAAAGGAGAAGGTAGTTATGTTGAGAAGACAATTATTAAGAGTTTAAGACCAGAGAATTTTTATCTCCCTAGCCACTCAAAACATATGCTTTACTCCAAGGATCAAGTGTATGCCAATTAGCATTCACAAGCACGAGAACATATTTACCATTATATCATCTCGATATCCATACCTCGAATTCAACATCATATGTGAAGATAATTTCCTTGTTCTCTTCAACCTCTTGGGGACTGTTGGAGTTAACAACTGTGTGTTTGGCGTGAGGGTCACAGGTTGTCAAACGAGTCTTTTCATCCCATTTACCTTCGTATTCATGTTTAACACTACACATCAACATTGAAATTTGTAAAATAACTACTAGATTCTACAAAAAGAGCAATCATAGACAAGACTCCTACAATTGACGGGAAAGATAAACCATATTAATTAAGCAAATCAATAAAACAGGTAGAGGACAAAAATAGCAACCTGAATGGCTTAACCTCGAAGCCCACAATTCTAGCTGATTCAGTTACCGAATCTCTATGATACTTGACTGTAAATGCCAAATGATTGTGAATAAAATACTTCTCCTCTTTGCTCTGTAAATTAAGCCAACGTAAGCAAAGAAACACCTTGGCATTCAGAATAAGAGACACAGTGCAATAAAATAATAAACATACCCCACTATACTGCCCTTTGAGTCCAACATGGAAACCAAGCTGATAAACATAAGAATCCTGATCATTCCTTTTTATGGGAACAACTAGAGGAAGGTTATCTAGGATCCTGGGCATAAAGGGAAGAGCAAAGATGCAACATATAAAGATCGTGGCAAAACACAGGCAAAAACTATTAAAATTTAAATTAAAGAATGGCATGTCATACATGTTCACCCGATACTCATCAATGATCTTCTCTTTGAACTCCCTAGCAGTTTTGGCATCAAGTTTTAGATTACACACAACATTGCACATTTGAGGCTCACGCATTTTAAACTGCAAAAATGTCAGAGTCAAAATCAGTTGATAACTATAGCAAAATTAAGGGAAATTAGGAAGAGAAAAAAGAATAATTGCTAAAACATTTCTGCTCCAAAATAATTAATTACGCAAGTTATTAATTAAATCAATACATGCTTGTTCCATAACCAGCAGCCAAATGGTTAACCAATTAAGGGATCAGTTATTCGTAAACCTAAAATGTATTTTCACCAAGAACTTATTATATAATTTTCCCTAAAATTAAAACACCCAAGAGATAATATGCCATGCAAAACTGACCACATAACGAGAATTTTCAATGCGGTCACCACGAAGCACTTCCCCAAGATTTTCTGCACTATCCTGTATTTTGTCTGGGTGACAATATGGGAGCGAATAATATGTGTATGGAAGCTGGGTCTTTGTTGATGTTAATTTGTTTACTTTCACTTGCAATAGAGCTCCCTGTACCAAAAAAATATTCAAAAAGTCAGGTTAAGGAACTAAGCAGACACATACATGACTTCAGAATATTTAGGCCAGATGAGTGTCATGTAAAGAAGAAATATCACATTTGACACACTACGACTTATTTTTCCAACAAAATGTCATGTGGATAGGGCCAATAAAAATGGGTAGATAATTTTCAACGAGGCTACTACAAAAATAGTCAAATAGATTTTTTCTTCCTTCAGAAATGCCATTATAGCTGCTTTGAAGATTGTAAAGTAATATTATGCGAGAATTCAACCGTGCAAGATAATCTGATGACATATCCTTCAAATTTAGAAACAATTGGAAAAAGTGGAAGATAGGTACAGAAGACAGATTTAATAAGATGGCAGTACACCAAAGTAAAATGAAGAAAGATTTAATAAATTAGAAAATTAGAAGAGCCCAAAAGTTGTTAAATTACGTCTGTAAAATTTTGATGCTACAGCTAATTTTTTAAAATAGGCTTCCCTATACAAAGAAGTGCAATAATGTAGAGGATAATAAAATGCTTTCTACACCTTAGTTGTCGTCTATCAGTGCTATTCTCCAACATCTTTCAAAGATGCATTTCCAATTTCTACCTCAAACAACTATTTCTAATTACAGATACAGAGTGTCAACACCCATCCTACAATTCATTGATATCACAAAAACTTTTCGCCCCATCAGTGTATCAAAATCCAAATCCAAATTCTAGCTAAAAATGACGACAAAGAAGCTCCTCTACATTTTGGAAAGAGCAAAAGGCACTGAAACGATTAATCCAAAGAAATAGCAGCAATAGATAGCTCAACTGTTACTGATAACTAGACATCGAGATTTTAATATCACGGTTTTCAGTATCTCAAGTAGCATTCAATGCACAAACCGGAAAAAATCATACAAACAACTCCTTTGACGTTACCGATTAAACATAATTTCAATCCATCAAATCGATCCACCAAAACTCAAAACTCAACACTCAATACATTTCCACCTCTCAGTCAACAATTTAAAAAAACAGTATCTATCAAATCCAACGCAGATCTCAGTTCTCAGATTCAAAACGCAGATCAAGCAATTCATAAACATCAACGAACGAAACAGACACGGAGTAAGTAATCGATGCGTAACGGAATTTCAATTTTCGGTTACCTTCTGGAAATCCTGTGGAGCGACGCCGGGGAGGTAGAAGCAGTGAGCGCCATTGATGAAAATCAGAAGAATAACCGCAAAGAACGAGAGAGATCTCCAAAACGCCATGGCGTTCGAGATCGAGATCTACTACGAGGAGCTCTTTCTTTTCAAAAACGGTTGTTGCTGTTATAAGTGAGGGAGAAGAACGAGGTGGAAGAAGCAGCGTGGTCGCGACTCCAGAGACTCAGAAAAGAGGGTTCTGATTTTTCCTCCGGTTATAGATTCGGTACAGTTACTACCCCTCTCTACTTATTGGATCTCGCCACTTTAAGTGCTTCTTTGCTTGAATCAGACCNTTTTTTTTTTTTTTTTTTTTACTGTTTTTCGCTTTTGACTCGAGGGTATAATCGGAATTACGGAGGGATTTGTTTGCCAAAGCATCTTTCGTTTATACGCAAGACTCCAAAATCATATTTCAGATCTGAGGGATTGCGATCCAATTAATGAATGAATTCTTTACAAAAATTAATAGTTAAGGCGTCAGATTTTTTTTTTTAATCAAAAGTTTAGGTGAGTTTAATATAGATCATCCTAAACAAGAACACGACATACTTCGAGTTTTGAGCGATTTATTGGTATGGTATTGAAAGGTTGGAAGGAAAATTTGTTAAGCAATCTTTGAGGAGACTTTTTCATCCATTCTCAAAGTGAAAAATTTAATGTTACTATTTTAATCGACTCTGAACCTGACATTAACTGTATTTAAGAAGGCTTAATACCCCAACTAAGTATTATTAAAAAATAACATAGGCATTAGCATGTACCAATGGATCAAGACTGAAAATAAATTATAAGTTATCTAACGCAAAAATTTATAAAAATAAAATATGTTATACCACTGCATTTGTCTTAGTTAAAAATAACTCTTTAAACAATTATAAACATATTTATAACTTATTTTTATTACAACTTGATGATGCCTAAATAATTTTGGTATCAGTTTTTATTTTTTGTGAAAATTACTGACGAATTATTAGAATAGAGATTTGTTCAATTTTTGCTTGACTCGAAACATGACAAAAGCTTTCTAAACTAGATCGTAAAATTAAATATAATAATATGCTTATGATACTTATGAATGATATTTGGAATATAGCTCGAGAGCAGGAGTTGGTTTGTCACACCTATGCAAATGAAGTCTTACATGTAAAATGCAATTTTTAAATTTTAGAATTTATGTATTCCCCATTAAAGTGAGCATGTCCTGACTTGACATATGCAATAAGGAAAGCTCATCAAACAAACATTATGAAATTGATAACATAATATTCTGAAGTTAGAAGGATGCATAAATGAAAAGTTACTGATAACAATGAAATATGAATAAAACCACGACCGACACCGACACCGTTCCAACTAAGTTACTTGTAATGCTTACTGGGCAGTAATGTGCATTAAATTAAAAAATAATAACATTGTAATCTTTAAACAGGGCCAATGGATTATTTTTGTTTTTTGTTGTGGCCCACAGAATTTATTTTAGGCCTTGGCATCACATGTAATACTTTGGGCTGAGATTCAAATGGGGGAACGTTAAAGAAGGTCCAACGATGCGGTTGTAAACTCGGCGTCCCGAGAAGTTACACGTACCAGGTTGTCTCATTGTTGACCAAACAAATAAGGTTCTGACCCAATTCTTGTTTGATATTTGTATGAAAAAAATATTTAAAATTGTGTTAATAAATTTTTGTCTAAATTTAAATGTTTTATCTTATTTTATATNTATATATATATATATATATTTTACTCTTAATGTTAAGTTGAACTGCTAAAATATGACATGACAGATAAAAATTAGATAAACGTTATTGTATTTTGGTCAAACATAATCAAATAAAGTTTTAACTAAGGTTAAATCGATCAAACATGATTGAACCATGATTAAATCATGGTCAAATCGATCCATGTTCAAATTGGTTTAATAATGTTTAACTTATTTCACAATGGCTAAATTTGGTTTGACTATATTTAACTAAATTATAGTGAATTTGTTCGTCACATTTTTTTTTACATGTTCAATTTAACGTTAGAGACTAAAATAAAAAAATATTTAATACGGACTCAAATAATTTTTTATTAATAAAATACAAAATCAAAATTCACAATTTATTAAAAAGCAAAAACTTATTTACCGTGTGACCGATTTCTTGCGTTTGACATGGGTGTGAAAAAATATTTAAAATCCGTTTATAGTATATTTGGCAAGCTGGCTTGCATTGAATTGAAGTGAATTAACCTAACACAAACGTAATAAATTATATCATTTAATGGAAAAATCTAAAATCTTTGAGACAACAATCCTGTGTAAGAAAGGCTACCCTTCAATTCATGTTCCCTGCCCAAAGAGAAATGAGATACAGCACATGTCAATGATTATCTTAACTGATTTTAAAAATTCATACTACCAAAAATGTTGAGATGAATTAAGTCAATGTTGAATAACTTATGTTAAAAGGAAAAATAGGTTTTTTTTACCCTAACGTACAAGGTTAAAGCTCATATGTTATGGAAGGATTTTAGAAAATAACGTCTCTTTAGTGTCTAATTTTACTTATCATTTTTGCTCTTAAAAATAATTAATTTTAAAGCTTTTTATTGAATAGAAAAATAAACTCATTTTACCACTAATTCGCATGTTATTTAATTTTCTACACCATTCATACTACGCGATTATTGATACTGATGTGGGAAAAAAAGCTAAAGTGAAAAGAAAAAATAAAGGTAATGTTGATTTATTCACACCATTAACTCTAAAATAAGAGGTTGTTTTATATTATTTTAAAAGACTAACAACTGTTCTTTCACATAGTAGGGGTCAATAGATTACGTAACTCGTCTAATTCGTTGATTTGACTCAACTCAAAGTTGTTTTGGGTCAATTAAGTTGGATCGTTAAATCGATGAGTCAAAATTGACAAACCCACAGTGCTTATAAAGTCGATTGTCAGTTTGAATTATTCCAAAACTGACTCATTAAAAAACCCAAACACAAAGAAAAACGAATCGGCAAGGTGATGAATGGATTACAGACTTTCATTCTACTTTTTAACTTGTGGTAGACATGAATTAAGTACTTTCCTTCTACTTTCTAACCTTTGATATAGATTTGATAATCTTGTCGTTTGTTTTTATGATGACATTATGCCTTATGTTGTGATGATTGGATATTCTTGTGATAATTTTTTTATGATGTAGTTATTTATGCTGTGGTAAGTTAATATTATGGGGACTTATGGTTTTTTATGCATGTGGATTTTAATTGTTGAAATTTTACACATGAAGAAAAATATAATTTTTTAATTAAAAATACAAATTTTTTTACTACAAAGAATATAGTTTCTTTATAAGGCCAAACATCCCAAAAAAACCTAAAGGCCTAAAAAAATGTCTAAAAGTTCTTAACATAATAGACAAAAATTTTGAAAAGAAATATCGGATTAATCGATGACTAGATCGACTTGAGACTGGTTATTCCATTCAAAACAATATGACTTAACTTATTCGAATCATGATTCAATTCATTGAATGAATAAGTTTATTTAAAAAATGACTTAAACCAATGAACTTACACCCACGTAATATAAAACAACGCACATTTACTTTTTTAATGTTTCTTTGTCTTGCGGTTTGAATGTATGTAAATGAAATGAAGAAACAAATATTCCTCTTTGAATGTGTAAATAATCTTTAAAAACATGAAATATGAAAAAGAGACGGAAAAGAAATACATCTAATTAAAAAAACCAGAGGTGCAAAGATAAGTCTTCCCCTATGAGTGTGCCGTTGGCTCCCTATGGCCCTATACACACTACGCCTGCGAAGTGTTAGACAGAGGGAGAGAAGTTGGCGAGGGGCTCTGATCCTGATCCCTGAAAATGGACCAGCCTCATTCAATTCTTTGTCTCCATTCCACAAACAAGTATTGTATTGATTCACGCTCCACTCTCAGTTTCTCACTCACCTTAAAATTTTAGCGGATGGTAAAGGTTGATGCCTCATATGTAAGAATGATAGTTATTAAAGGTCACCTCATTAGGTGAGTCATTTACACAATAAACTTGTTAAATTGAATATAATTAAATAAATATAATAAAATAATATAAATAATTAATATTAACCATTGAAATGTATATAATATGGTGATAAGTATTTATAATTTTTTTATTGTCATTTAAATGTTAATTGTGATAAAATTAAAAATTATGAATTTATTTCTAGTAACACATATTGTAGATAATATATATTTTAATTAGATTATTTTAGCACAATATAATATGTAGTCTAATGGTAAAGAACTAACTTAAGGTACCAAATTCAAGTCTCATGCTCTACTGTCATAGTGTGTTTGATTTTTTGACAGATAACTCTCGAATTAAGTGTGAGATGTTAAAAGTACATACAAGTAAATCTTTACATCGATCAAATTAGTTTTAAAGTTATAAAAATGGTCATATAACTCTATGAAGTTGTCAATTTAATTAAGTTAATCTATATAAAAAAAAACTAATTTAAGTGATGTAAATGATTAATTTAATAAACTTTTAACCACTTCAAATACTAATAACCATTTCTATAACCAAAAATAAACTTACAAATACTAACAAATCTATAGATAAATTTAAATGTTTACTCTTAGATACACTCTTACTAGACTCACCCAAAACTAGTTATATTATGTAAAAAATGTTATATGTACCACATAAATCTAGACAATAATAATTAATTATCTCAAAAAATATGAATCCTACATTTTCTCTTTACATTGTGAAACTGACACTCTTATGAGAATTGAGCATTGCTATTCACAATGTAAATATGAAACCTGTATTTTAATGAGAGTTTCCTGTGACAAAAATGCTACATGTACACCGAATTTCATACACTCATACATACACCATTAATAATGCACAAACTTTATTTCCATGAATGTACAAACATTACAAACTTGTAAATAACATTCTCAACTATATTTAATTAAGTGCACAAACATTACAGGAGTTAAAACACAAACTTTATGTATATAAATACGAGATGTATGTATGGTGTATGGTTTTTAGTGTACGTGTAGCAGAACTCTTCCTGTTATTATTCAGATCTACGTTGTACATGCATCATTTCTCATATTATATTTACCAATATTTACCGTTTCAACCAGAGCCGCTCGCATTCTCCTCAGATATATATCATCATATCCTTTCTGACCACGCCACCCTGTTTTCCAAACCAACCCCCTCTCTCCAGAGAGCATTCATAACAAACACGTACCCTTCTTTTGTTCTTCCATTCCCAACACCAACCAACATGGGTTGAGTTGAAAGTTTCTCTCTATTTCTCTTCCCTCCCTCATCCTGATCCATCATCAATGCCATTTACACAATTATTTTCACTGTATATATATGCCAACCCCAACACGCTACGCAAAAATAATCTCTACTACAACATTTGTCTCCCTAAACTCGGCTCCTCTACCTAGCAGCTACCTTGCGTGTCTGTCTTACTTATACAGCTTCTTCCCAACACCATTCTCTCTTCTTTGACCTTCACTTCTTTCATATACAAGTATCGTTGGTGCTATTTATGTGAACACCATCAAGTTCCGTTTTTTCTGAGAGTGGTGGAAGCAAAAATGAAGTTTATGAAGTTGGGTTCCAAGCCTGATGCTCTTCAAGCTCATGGAAACTCCGTCTGGTCACTCTCTCTCACTCACTCACACTTTCTCCTTTTTTCTTTCTCTTTTTTCTTCCCTGTTAATTTGATTAGGCCCTGCATTCTTTATTATTTACTACTCTCCGCGCAATTAATTAAAAAAAGTTCAATAATTTGGTCTTAACATTCATTTAACCACTCTGCTAAGTAAGGCAGTACTAGTTTCTTACGGTGTCAACACACTTAATGCAGTGAAAACCCCTTTTTGTTTCACTCTAGTTACACAAACAATGTTGATAATATTACTGAATACTGTGATATTTTTCTTATGAGCTTGGTGTCTCCAACTATGGTAAAGTGATATATTATGGAGTTTAGGTACCCATTATCTTCAATCATGGCAGCAAGTAAGCTTTTTTTTTTTTTTTTGAAGAACATGCTTGTCCTATGTGTTTTTCTTTACCTGATGAGTTCTTGTATGTGATTGTGATGTTACGGTGGTGTATGTACCCCCATATTTGTTGTTACTCTGTGTATAATATTGGTTAGAGAATTTTTCTCTTTGAGGGTGTAACCTGGCTTGGTGGCTTTTCAGCATTGTTGACAGGGATGTGTCATCTGTCACGCATGTGGTATATGTGTACCTGGTAATGATGCTTGAACAACAAAATCATGGATAACGTATTAAAATACAAAAACATGTGAATGCACATGTATAATACAATAATTATGTAAGGTTCACGTGCAACACATATTATTATATTTTTATACGTTGTTCAAATTTTTTTTTTCAAGTAGCCTTACTCTATGTGTACTAGTGCAGTTGCAATGTAACTAAGAGACAACTTTGGTTAACTAAATATTTATTTGGAAGTGCATCCATTTATGTACTAATTTTTGCTGTCTTCATATGAGGATTAGCCAGATAAATTAAAATTTCAAGACTTCACAACACTTTATTAAGAGTGAGCTTTCAAGCACTAATAATCTCTGCCAGTAACATTGCGCGTGTAGAGAGATTCTTTTTTCTTTTTGGAGACATATGATCAGGTCTTGGCCCTTTGGAGCTATCTGATTGCTGCCATGATGAAAAAAGAGTGTGTAAGAACAGGAGTACTGAACAGTGTATCTTAACTAAAAACATTTGGCTGAAGATTCCTCACTTAATTATGTTAATTTAAGATCACTCTACTCTTTAATCACTAATTGACATTACCCTTGCTACTGCTACCTTACATTGATATCCTTTTTTTTCACCTTAGGAAAATCTGCCCTTGTTTTTATAAGCTCAGCATGCCAATTTAATTTCAATTCTCATGCAGGTTTGTGTCATCTGAATTGGCTACAGATGTAATCATAAATGTTGGTGAAGTTAAGTTTTACCTTCATAAGGTTCATGTTAGCTTTTGTCCTGTTATATGCACAAACTCATTGTTTGGTTTCATTAATCTACTGATATGATATTAATTTTGAGCCTTTTATGAGTTGCAGTTCCCTCTAATGTCCAAGAGCAACAGATTACAGAAGTTGGTGTCCAAAGCTAATGAAGAGGATTCTGATGATATTTACTTGGATGATTTCCCTGGAGGACCTGAGGCCTTTGAAATATGCGCAAAATTCTGTTATGGAATGGCCGTTACTCTCAATGCTTACAATGTCGCGGCTGCTTGCTGTGCAGCTGAGTACCTTCAGATGACTGAGGAAATTGATTGTGGAAACTTGGTTTATAAAATTGAAGTGTTTCTTAACTCAGGTATCTTCCTTTGCTGGAAGGATACTATAATTGTTCTCCAAACATGTAAATCTCTTCTGCCATATTCTGAGGATCTGAAGATCATTGAGAGATGCATAGATTCCATAGGTTCCAAAACTAGTGTGGACCCGGCAAAAGTCTTTTGGTCCTACACTTATAACAGGAAAATAACACAGCCTGATAAACTATTGGAGGACGTGATGATGCTCCTAGACAACACCGAGTCTGTGGTTCCTAAGGATTGGTGGGTCGAAGATATATGTGAGTTGGATATTGATCTTTATGAAAAAGTAATGGTTGCTGTGAAATCAAAGGGAAGAATGGATAGCATTGTGATTGGGGAGGCACTAAGAGTCTATGCAGAGAGATGGTTACCTTATTCCGTTGATGCATTGGTTTCTGATGCCAATGCATCAAGGAACAAATCCCTGGTAGAAACACTTGTCCGTTTATTGCCATGTGATGATGGCATGGCAGGTTCATGTAGTTTCTTGCTGAAGCTACTGAAAGCGGCCATGTTAGTCGGAGCAACTGAGTCGGCACGAGAGGAATTGATGAGGAGCATTGGCCCAAAACTACATGAAGCTTGTGTCAAAGATTTATTGATCCCAGCGAGGTCTCCCCAGATTACCACATATGATGTTAATCTGGTACAACGTCTTTTGAACCAATACATGTTTCACGAAAAGAGAAGATGCTATATGGAGATTGCTGAGGAGAAAGATAAATATGTTTCAGGCCATAGGTCCTTATTGAATGTTGGCAACTTGGTGGATGGTTACCTTGGAGAAATTGCACATGATCCTAATCTCGGCCTCTCTAGCTTTGTCGATTTGTCGCAATCAATTCCACATATTGCCAGACCAAATCATGATGGGCTGTACAGAGCTATCAACATCTACTTGAAGGTAGGCTTCCTTGCTGAGTTCTGAACTTCTGATTATTGTGTATCTCAATATTTGCAGGGTAGAAAGTAAATATACTAGCTCATCATGAACATTGAATCAACTGACACTCAGTTTTTTTTTGCGTTGTTTCGATCTTTATTGCCCTGGACATGAGGTTTTCTTTTATTTGATTGATTCTAGTCACATATTTTGGGTAACTCAACAATTAGTGCTATTGAGGTGTCTGTTATTGTTAGTTATTTATTAATTTATATTTAGATTTTAATTCGAATATATGAAATTTTTTTATACTGTTAAGAATTCTTTAACTGTTTTAGTAAACATCTTTCCTCTAAATGCAAGGTTCCTGAGTTAAATTCACATTGCGCGCAACTTACTGATATGAGGAATAAACAGATAATGTATGCGTGCATACTCAAAATATGCTTCATATCAGGAGGAAAACAAGGAACAAATTGCTTAATCTACAGATGCAGCTTAGATAATATTGACATATTAGTATTTAACTTCATCCTTTTTGTCTTCAGGAGCATCCAGAATTGACAAAAGCTGAGAGGAAGAAGTTATGTGGACTGATGGATGTCAAGAAACTGACACCGGATGCTTCGAAGCATGCTGCACAGAATGAACGCCTTCCACTTCGATTTGTAGTGCAGATTCTCTTTTTCGAGCAGGTCAGAGCTTCTGCCAGGGTCCAAGCACTCGGCAACAATTCACACGATCCTCTTTCGCTCCCTGCAATGACCGCAAATGATGGCCGTGTGAAGAATGCAGTAAATAGATGCCAATCTCTCAAGATAGAGATGAGTCGTATGAGGGTCAAGGATGAGGAGTTCAATAAGAATGGGAAGTTGAGTAAGAAGAACAGCAAGAACAGCAGAGGCGGCATCGAGCTGCTGCGGTCGCAGTCAAGGAGGCTCTTTGATAAGTTATGGATTGTGGGAAAAGGACATGGAGAGAATAGGAGCCCTGAGACTTCAGGGAGTTCTAATAGCCCAACTTCTTTAGGCCATGGTGATACTAAGAGACATTCTATCTCATAGAGAGTTTGATAGATTATTATTATAACAGTTGAGGGATGTGATGTACTACTTTTTTTGTATCTTAATCTTAGTAAGATCTTCCATCCTTCAGAATTTTCATTAGGATATGGTAGTGAGTCCAGTATTTGCTATTTACTCTTACCCTTTGTACATAACCGTTTTCCTTAATTGCAGCATATGATATTATGGCTTTTCTCACGCATTCTTTATTTATCTGATGTGTATAAACCGGCACATAGTTATCAAGTTCTCTCCTTCACTGCGTGCCCAATTTTTTGTTACCCTTATCGCATACTGAATTCCCTCTTAAGAGAATATTTGTAATTTAATCACAAAAAATTGCGAACTGAGTACTGAAACGACCTGTGTTTCAAGTACCCGGTAACCATTGACCAGGATCACGCTTTGGTACATTTTTGTTTGAATCAAAATGCAAGCACCCATGTGTTTACAATTTTCTTTGGAAGAATCTCATACTGCCGAAAATGTAAACTTTAATACATTAATTTTTGTTTGCTTGTGTACTGTAAACTGTATCCGATCCGAGTATAATGGATTTTCCAACTGTATTCTGCTATGAATCCGGCAATAATCAATTAACCAAAACCGTGTATTCTAAAAGGATTCTCACCGACTTTACTTTTAACTAAAATTAACCAGAAATAAAAATAAAATGAGTTGGACTTTCGTAGCTTCACGTTGACTCCATTGAAAGTCAAATAGGGCAGGACTAGAAGATAAACAAAGTTTAGCAAAGCAAGTGTAGTGTTGTGTTGTGTTCTGTTTTGCTTTTGCTGTTATATTATCTGGGCAACAATAAGATCCCTCATATTAATATTAAAGTGTAATGATGATAATGAAGAAAAGCAGATTCACGATTGGTCTCTTCCACTTTGTGTATTATTGTATGTTAATATTGAGCAATCTTGCTCAGACAACATCATCATCATCCACTCCCAACTGCAAAGCATGGCTGGTCCAATCCATCCCCACCAATATGCCACACCTCTCCCATGTTCCTGGGGTCCTCTCTACTGGTAACTTAACTTACTGTTATGCAAACTCTCGCTCCTGCCGAAAGCAATCATGTTCGAGGATTTGATATCTCATACGAGGCATGATAATTGCAACACCAAATACTGGTTAAGAGGAAGGAGTATCTGCCACTTCATCCGACCAAGTGTTGGGTTTTTTCCCTCTTTTGACTAATCAAATTTGTGTTTTTGGTAATTTTTGTAGGGGATGTGCTTCGTTGGCTGGCTGCGAACTCCACCAGGAGGCTTGACATAATTGCTCAGTACTGGCAGCTGCTGGCTTCTCCCGATGATCCTCGCTCCGGAGATTATGGCTACTCTCAACATCAGATGCAACAGTTTGGTGCCCATCAAGGTGCTGCTGTTTATCAAGCGCTGGATGACGCTGCAGACCGCAATGTTCACATCAGGTATGCTTCATTGCTTGAATTTAGTGCTTTGACAATTGTCAATCAACAAACTTTGAAATGGGTCCCATTTTCGTTGAAGAAGGATGGATATGCTTGTTTAATGGAGATTATGTAGGTTACTGTCCCACTCTGGAGTGTATCCAACATTTAACTTAGAGCCATCAAAACTTGCTTCTGGAAGGCCAAATGTTGAGAATGTGACCTTGCTGCTAGACGATTGGTGGGGTTCTGGCATTGTCCATGCCAAAGTTTGGATATCTGATAGAAGGGACGTGTATATTGGATCTGCAAACAATGACTGGAAATCTCTTACACAGGTAATTTCATGACAAACCTTATATGCCAGTAGGCAAATAATGTTTTAAGAGGCCCCCAGAAATTCTACTCAAGACATATTCTCTTGGTTGTTATTGTTACTATTTTCCATGAATTACTAATGTTTATCTGACTGATATAACTTTGAGCTTCCTTTTCTAGGATCTTTTTTTCCTTTCCTTGTTAGTTTAACTCTTCCTTTCTTCATTTTCTGCATCTGTTATCTGTTGTTTAACCTGTGATACTTATCTAATTGCTTACTACATGCTTGCTTTAGGTCAAGGAACTTGGAATTTATTTTGCCGGCTGTCCAGGAATAGCTAAGCAGGTTGAGGTCTACTTTGACAATTTATGGACGCTGGAATCTCTTAGTTCTTCAGCTTACACAAAAACAGTGTTAGATCAACAATGGCAAGTTGAAAGAAAGGTTCCTTGTTGGTCGCATTTCATTCATCCTATAGAGAGATGCAAGTAAGTCAGAACCTTGTTATAAAAAAAGAAAAATGAGTTTACTTAGAGCTACACTTAAAGAAGTTGCTAACTGGTGCGAATTTGTATTGTTTGTTTTTGAAATTTCCTTACAAAATTGTGAAAAGAGAGATAGTTCAAAAGGCAAAGTGGATAGAACTTTATAAGTTTACTTCCATTATCAAGTCAGAATAGATGATAGTAAACTAGGCATGAGGAAAGGATACTATTATACTTTTAAATTTATTTAACTTTTTCTGAATGATGTCCCCGCAGATCGCCTCTTCCACCATATCTGGAGACTCCTCATCTTGCAGGATATCCTGTTCTGTCTGATCCTTACATGTTTGAAGCTTCAATTGGAACCCCTGGTAGTAACTATTCAACAATGCTCCCCCAACTCAGCTATCTCTCCTTTGCTCCTCCAGAGGTAATAATAGGGTCTATTTTTCAACAATTTGCCATATGCATCAGAAATGGGTTGAATTTTAACCATTGCCAGTTGCCACTTGGAGGCACAAATTCTTACTGTGATCACATTCACTTGCTTGGTGGCTGCAGCTATCATTTGGCGAGTATCAGGCTGATGAGCAAGCCTGGATTGATACAATTAAATCTGTTGGAATGAGGGAGACAGTTAGGATCAGTACCATGGACTGGCTTGGTCAGTCACAGTTTACGGACCAAACAATTTTCTGGTCATCCCTATCTTCTGCAATATCAGAGGTAACTTCAAGTGCTCTATTAGCTTTCTCTGTTTACTTTCCTTGTAGCACTCTTTGTTTCCTTCCCTAAACATATTTTGTGTCTTTCCAGAAACATTATCTCACATCTAAACAATCTTCACTGTACTCTTTTTGCTATCACCTTACTCATTTTATACTGTTAAGAAGTCTGAATTTTCATTTCTATCACAATTTTCCATTCTCACAAAGTTCACCTATCAGGTTGTGTTTTCCAAGCATGCAACAGTAAAGATATTGGTGGCATATTGGGCACACAACATCAACAACACAGATCAGTACCTCAAGTCTCTCCTATACACCAACAATCTCTGCTCCTCCTCAAAGTACAACAATTGCTCAAGCAAAGTTGAGATCAAATACTATGTTGTTCCTGGTTTCAACAGGACAGGACCTGCCACTAAGAAAGGAGCTAGTACAGGAAATATATACCCTGATTTTACAAGAGTGAATCATGGAAAATATGCAGTTAGTGATGTAAGGGCTCACATAGGAACTAGCAATCTTATATGGGACTACTTCTATACAACAGCAGGTGTCAGCTTTGGGACATACAACACTGCCATAGTCTCTCAACTTAGGAAAGTTTTTGATGCTGATTGGAACTCACCCTATGTTGTTCCAGTTCAAGAACTGGAGAAATGACATACCTGTTCACTCTCAAGCAATTTTTTTTTATCTTTGTAGTTACAAATGAGTAACATTTACTGGGGAAAAAAAACTGAATAAAGTTGATGCGCGATGCAATGTAGGGATATTATTTATCAAAATTGTCTTTTCTCCTCATGATGTGCCATTGCTATAGAAAATAGGCTTTCTATTGTTTAATAAGAGATATTTTGATGCATCAAACCCTAAAAAGATAGAGTAAAAGCACATTAACAAAGTAGCAATAATCAAGGCATAGGTACTAATTTTGTCAAAGTTGGAATTGGAATTAAAATTGGAATGGACAGTAATCATGGCATCTCAGGAGCTTGGTATACAAAGTACTAACGCTAAGTTCTACATCCAACCAATTCGCAAAATCCAGCTTTCGTCTTTACATGGAATTAAACTTGCAATAATTTTGGTTTGACAAAAGGATTGTGAATAGTGCTACATCTTGAAGAACAAACTATGCACGGGCATTCAAATTAAACTGCAGCAATTCATGGAATAGGCCTAACCGCAATTCCAGCAAAATCCAGGAACTAATGTAATATATACAATACACCAAGTTCACATCAAAGTTAGGAGCTATGTTAAAAAAGAAAGATGGTTAACTAGCACAGTTGGGTTTCAAATTTGAGACTTATCCCCATGCTAAAAAGCTCCTGGCACAACAATTTGGCTCCATATGGGACATTGGCTACCACAATGTCATCAACTGATTCACAAATACGGCAATAGGGACCCCTTATCTTTCGGCCACCAGACACTGGCCGCAAGATCACATTTGCAACATTTTTGCATTTGCTGCAAATGTGAATCTGGGAGCAGTCACTGAGCGTAAAGAGGCGCTCATGCAGGTTGGCCGATGCACCATGGGCTATGAGGCAGTCACGCTCCATCTCACCGAACTTGATACCTCCAAATCGCTTTCTGTCTGCTACAGGTTGTCGGGTCAGTGGGTGAACAGGACCAGTGTTCCGGAATTTCACTTTGTCCTCTGACATGTGGTGTAGCCGCTGGTAGAATGTCGGCCCCATAAATATGAGTGAACGAACCATCTCGCCAGTTCTCCCATCATACACTCTCTCATATCCGCATCTTGAAAACCCAGCGCTGCCATATAATCCAAAAGAACACGAGTCAGGGTCAAAACACAACATACATGACAATGTGTATGTGAAAACTAAGTAATTCCTAAATTCACAATGAGCCAAGAGCATCAAAGGCAAGAGACCATCTACAACTTGGAAGACATTATTGCTGAACAAAAAACAACATAAATGCTGCACAGTATAAGCAAGAGCAGAAATTCAAAAACAAGTTCCTCCTCTAGAAAATGGTCCAGGTATACAACACAGGTAATCTAATCAATACGGGAAGTATATTAAGTAACGTGGTTAAACAGTACCTGTGAAGCTGTTCTGTAATGGCATGAACAGAGGGAGTGGAGAAGGGAGTGGCATGCTTCAATGAACCACCACAAGCAATCCCCTTCCCCAAAGCAGACTCAAGGAGTTGCCCAGGAGTTTGTCGTGAGGGAAATGCATGAGGATTAATGACGATATCAGGAACAATGCCTTGCCTTGTGAAAGGAAAATTTTCCTGAGACTCCAGAAATCCCAACACACCTTTTTGACCATGCATGCTTGAGAACTTGTCTCCAAGAACAGGACTTCGAACCTGCAATATTAAATAACAGATTATCCCATTAATCAAAACAAAGTACCTATCAAGAAAGTTAGCAGATCTTTCACGAAATTGAGTTTCCCCAGTTACCTGTCTCAACGAGACCACAGCAAAATTCTTCCCCTCATCATTTGAGGACAGCACAACCTTCTGGACATAACCCCTTTCGGTGTGTTTAAGCTTGATACTATGGTCAGCCCCTGAGTCAGCACACCGCCCAATAATGATATCACCACTTTGCAAGTTTGCTCCAACATATGGAAATCCATCGTCGTCAAGGCTATCCACACGACCAATCTTACTTGGTATCTTCCCAAAGTTGACAATGTCGTCGGGTTTCCGCCTTTTCTCTGAAGATTCTTTATTATCAACCTCAGCCTTGTAACTTCTCGTGTGTTCAGATCTGAACATACCACGCTGCAAAGATGCGTGGTTCATCACCAAAGAATCTTCTTGATTGAATCCCATGTGTACATTAACAGCCACAATTGCAGTATGCCCATTATAGAATTCAGCCTTTGGGAGTATACTATTCTGACCTAGTGGATATCCTTTTTTTCCAAGACAATCAGAGGTCATGGTACGGAAAAGGGGCTTTTGGGGATAATATAACTGGTGAGTCAAGGTATCAACTCTAATGTCCGGGTTCACTGTAGCATAGCCAATGGCCTGTGAGGAGTGCTTCTGAGACTGATAGAGTACCCTCCTTGCATGATCATGATTTGCAAATGGTATGAGTGAGCAACTTAAACCCAATAAGAATGACATATCCAGTTCACAATGGGTGTAACTGACTTCTTTTCCAAATAAATATCGAACGCCCCAAGCAGTACGGCAGTCTTCCTCTTCTTCAGGTCCAACAAGCTCAATCACTCCATTCTCCAAAAGTGATAGGAAAGAGTAATGCTCCGATTTAGACCCTCCTTTTGATTCTTTAATCTTATGCAGATTGCCAACTACCAATAGCGGGCGCAAAATCCTCCCAGAATCAGAGTATATTCGCACTTCTTTTAGAGCATTGTCTCTTTTGATTTCCACCTTCAATGGAAAAATAGTTATCACTAGGTTCAATGTTCAAAATAAACAAAATCATAAAAAAATGTGAACATACTACAGCCTTTTCATACATAAAAAAAAGCGAGGGAGGGGGAGGTGAATACTAGAGAGACTGTGGGAGGCTTACAATGAAAACAACACTCCTCAAGTTGCCAAAAAAATCCAGCAGAGAAAAATGTCATCAAAAAAATAAACATCCCTAATTCCAATACGATGGCAAGTTATTGATGCATGTATAAACAGAAAGACATCTGAAAACACAACAGATATATGAACCAGTTGCCAGTATACTAACCAGAGAGATAGGGCATCTGGAAAGACAAAAGGAAGTCCAACGTTAATCCAATTATATGGACCATATGAAGCATTTACTATGTCACAGCCATTGGCAATCATGATCCTCAATACCTCATAGAGTGATATAGACTAAGTGCCCAAAATGCATATTCCATACCTATATTATTTGACATGCGCATGTATAATCTGCTTTGAAGGTTTAGGTGGGTTTAGCTGCTAAACCTGTCAGCCTAGTTCATTTGACACTTTAAGGCTCACGTTAAAAGCATAGAGCAAAAAGAACAGAAAGGCATTTTCGCACCAAGTGGGGCAGGCTACAACTGCTCAAATTAAATGAATGTTCCATAAAAACATATAAAAAGATATGGCTGTAATAGCATACAAAACCAACTTAAAATGGCAAATTAAAAGTGAACCTGGTGGGGCAATTCATTTCTGCGTCGTTTACTTCTCAGCTCTGCCACAAATGAAATGGAATTTGTGCACACACCAACCCAATCCCCATTTAGGAAGATTTTGTCCTTTTCACCCAGATCAGCAGAAGTATCATCCAGCAGCTCTTCCATTCCACAATCAAGCAAATGCGGCAGTACCGATTCAGATATGTTGATACTCACTAGTCCTGTTACAGCCAAATTTTTGACGAGGCCGCAATTTTCTCCATCCGGGGTAGAGAGGAAACAAACCTTCCCCCAATGAGAAGGATGCCTGTACCCACAACCTTGAACCATCATTATAATTTATAGATGAAAACAATTTTATTAAGATAGAACAACTCAGTTTCAAACCTACAAAAATACCATATTTGAACAGTCAACTTCGACCCTCAAATTAGAGAATACAAACATCCATCATAGTATGCATATCAATCCCTAAGGTATAGGGCAAGTAAACAGTTAAAGCTAATAGCACAAAGCCATACATCAAATAAGTCCATGTAAAGCATAGGAAGATGATGGTCTTACTAAATACCAGAAGATGACCGAAGAAGATTTAAGATATTTCAACTTTAACATGATGTCTAGCCCACCCATTTCCATCAGACCTTACTAAATGTACAGATACCTCCTTTCAATCCAGGCAATTAACAGAAACTGATGCGTCAACAAAAACGAAAGAAACCCAGATAGTCACCATGAGACTCATTCAGGGTCAAACACATACAGCTCCATCAAGTCCCGTTGACAGCTGACCAAACCCAAAATTTCACCCTAGTTAACATATGATCTGCCTTAATGCCAAACCTAAACACAACGTTTAAAGGTACAGTCCTATTGCTTGCAAATCACCCCTGCCAAGACCTTCCAAATACCAATTTTCTACCTCTAATCAACCCTAGAAACCCTAAACTTGGCCAAATAAATCCAAATTCCCACTGCTGTCCTACGCCCCTAAAACGAATTACATTCTTAATTTTACTTTGACCTTAACCTACATTTTAAACACCCCCTAAAAGAGAGGTGAAGTCGAGAGGTAACAATGTATATTATTTACGGGAAAAAAAACTGTTGTAAATGCAAATATTTTACCATTACTCACCTGTTAACAGACCTAAGTACCGAAAGACATAAAAGAATGACCATTCAGTCAACTAAGGTAAAAAAATTCCACTAATACACACCTCACACCAACTGCATGACTGCAAAAAGGAAATAAAGTTGTTATAATAGACAAAGCTTAAAGTAACTTACGGGTATCTAGCATCCCCGACCTTTCCAGTGTACAGGACATGTTGCCTAGTCCTCCTCAACTCAGCCATGGTCTGTAATGGATTAGTTCTCCCAACATTTGCCACCACGCCAGCAATCCTTTCTAGCCTTTTATAAGGATGAGTCCATGCTCCGGTAGAAAACGCTCTTTGGAGGCCATTGGTAATTATGGAAGCATCTAAATAGTGCTCCGCTGGACGTACTTCACGATCTCCATAAAGGTCCCTCTGCAACGCCTTTGACATTCGCTTCCTAGCATGCGCAATGTGCACCTTCAGCTCACGCTCCAAAAGCTCCCCGGCCAGCTCAAGCCTCTTGTTTCGGAAATCGTCCCTGTTGTCGCACTTCCTGCGGCCTGTATAAGCCATTAAGAGCCCCTTCACCATATATGCAAGGAAGCGAGCCTTTCTCTTTAAGCCTCTGATGTTGGAAAAGACATATATATCAAGGCACTCTTCAACAGATTCTGGAGGTGGAAATTGGACACCTTTGATAGCTTTCTCTATGCAATTGATTGCATACTTCCCTTTACGAAATCCATCATACTTCTCATCAGCATCACGAATGGACGCAAAGATAACATTTTGCGCCCTCGTGTCGCCATCAACATAATTGATAAGCTTCACGACCTCTCTGTCTGATCTGACACCAAGACCAAAAAACAATACCCATATGGGAATCTCAACACCCAAGAAGTACACACTGAGGACCTTCTCTCCACTGTTAATCTCTTCCATCCTGGCATTGCTGACCAGTTTAACGGTCAGCCTATGTCTCTTCACCTGCGACTTATATGCAATTGACCACCACGGATTATCCAGAATCCAGAGCCTCTTTAAATTGATATGCTCCTGTGCAATAAAACACTGCAACAAATTTTGTACACAAACAGATTATGTAACAGTAACAAAGAAAGATTTGAGAAGAGTATACAAAAAACAATTATTTACATGCAACTTCAAAATGGAGCTTCAATTAAAAGCAATAGAATATACAATAAGGCACATTTAAACACTAAAAAAGAATATACATGCAACTTCAATTAAAATTTATGCATATATAGAAACTTCAATAAGGCACATGATTAAATGACGAAATGGAGCTAACCTTCTCAGCACCCTTGATGAGAAAGTAGCCTCCAAGATCAAATTCGCAATCACGTTTCTCGACCCCTTTCATCCAGCAGAGATCAGACATGACCATGACAGGCAGCCTCCCGACGACTATTTCCTTGCTCTCTTCCTTGACAATCTCTCTTTCAAGGTACTTTTCTTTCCCAGTCTTGAACTTGTCACTACTAACCATTTTCGGCACATACACCTAAACAACAACAACAACAACAACAAATCAACACACACGAAACACATCATCCAAAATCACATTTCCCAAATTCCAAACAATCACACACACTCAGTGTTCGAGAAAACAAACAAATGCAGCAAAATTAGGGTAACGATGCTGACCTGGACTTGAACGTTGACTTTCATTTTGGAGGAGTAAGTCATCCTCTGGAGGCGAGCATGCCTGGGGAGCATCTTGAACTCCTGGGAGTTGTTATCGCCGCCCCAGAACATGGGCTGATCGAGCGACACCTTCCCGAACTTCACGGAAGCGTACCGGTATTCCCCTTCTCCCTTCTTCGAAGGATCGTAGCCCGGCTCAACGACGAGGTCGCCGAAGGAGTCGAATGCGCCCTGGAGACCATAGCTGAGGAAGCTGTTGAAGGAGTTGATCTGGTGGCTGATGAGGCCGTACCGATCGAAGAAAGCCGCCGAGGCGCTCTTGCAGAAATCCCTAAGCTTCGTCTCGCTTAAGCCCTTCAGGGCCTCGTTGACGGGGAGTGGAACGTCGTCGTCGAGATCGGAGTCGGAGTCCACGTCCATGTCGTCGAGGTTTTCCGACTTGTAGGAGAACTTCGCGTCCTTGCTGGACCCAATGTGACCCATGATCGAGGATTCGAGGGTATTTTGGTGTGCTAGGGTTGTAACTTAGGGTTCTTCTGCACACCAGAGTTTGTTTTACACACTCCGAAGAAGAAGGGTGAGTGAGTTTTGCGTGCGCTATTTTGAGAACCTTCTGTTGTCTTTTTCTTTCCGCTGAATTGCCACGTGGATAAGCTGGTTCTGTTGTACAGGGGTAGAAATGGTAAAGCAGCTTCTCTGACCTTTTGAACGGTGGTCACGGCGCTTGCTGATTGCTGCATGGTCTATGGTCTACTTTGTTCACACGAGAAGGGTGAAATGGAAACGGGACAGAAAGACGCATGCGCCCTCCGATGGGATTTATTGTGACAATTGGCCTAACAATATTTCATTTATGCATTGGTGATACGGGGTTGGTCTAAGTGGTAAGCGGTTTGGTATCGCTTACGCAAGATTCTGAGTTTGATATCTTGCGTGCCCAGTTATCCCTACTGGGAGACTCGACCCAGGTTGACCCGTCTTAGTCAAGACTAAATCTTGAATACCGGACAGACAACCTAAAAAAACTTATGCATTGGTGGTGATAATTAAATATTAAAAAAATAAAATAAAATATTGTATAGGCTCTGAATGCTTCAATCAATCAACAAATGTCTTATTTTTACACTAATTAACATATGGATTAATCCGCGTGACACTGTGGTAGTTTATCTAATTATTTAATTATGAGTTTGGAGGTTCATTTCCCATTATTATTAGCAATGAACACACTGGGAGCACCCAAAAAGATTAACAAATCAAGCTTTTCATTTTTTTTTTCAAGCCTTAATTGTTAATGCTCCAAGAAAAATGAAATTTGTACCCAAAAAAAAAAAGAGCTGATTTCATAGAATTTAGAAAATGAGTTTTCCCGTATTGTTTCTATTTTAGCTTTCCTCGGCCACAAGCCTCTCAAATTATTATTAAAAAAAATATGTCAAGTTCAGTTTAATATATATCCTTTTTTTCGGGTACTTTTGTGTGTTATGCATTTCCTCCTTTCTAGAGTTTTGTTGCCTGTTTTTTAAAGTTTTAGAAATGTTCATTCCATGACATCCAATTATCTATGCTCTTTAAAATATATGTTCTGCATAATATTGCTTTTGTAGAATACAATAGTGTTGAAATCTTCAATTTCCTTTATGTAGGGTTTCATTTCTATTACATTCTAAGCTGAATGTCAACAGCAAACAAGGAAAAAAAGTTTTAAGAAAGAGATTACAATACAGTCTAAAACTAATAGAGGAGATGATTTAAAAGAATCAATTGTTCATTCCTTCTTTGCATATCATGTGAATGCCAACAAATGATTAACCAATGAGATTAATTTTATGCATTGTGTCACTTTTATATTATTATCTAATCATGTATTGTCATATGTAAGACTTTTTGAGATAACAGTTGTGAGACTTAACCACTGGTACTAACATGATAACACATAATTACATTACAATGACTTCAATAGACGCGGCGTAGGAAGTACTCGACTTCAACAATCTTTGTAAGGGGTATTAACCATTTCTGGTACAAGCTAGAAGCTACTTAAGGATCAACCTTGAATTTCCCCTTGACAATCATGATCAAGGCTCACTTCCTGCCCAAACACCATGGCCTTCTTCTCAACCTTCTTCCTCACCATCTCTTCTACCTTTTCAAATGTCAATATTTTCATCAATGCTTCTCTATCCTGAAAACACAAATGCCATACCATTTCAACTTCTACATGTAGATTAACATATCATCAAAACCAACAAGAATCTAGCAACATTGAAAAATAATTAGATGGAAATAAAGTTGCTGAAGTCATCGTTCATTCACCAGCCACTACAATGGTTAAGAATGAAAACATTAATGTTATATGTATATACCTTAGCACGAATTAAAGGCTCATAGTCTTGAGGAGATTCCCTGGATTTCACCTCAGCGACAAACTTTCCATAATGAATCCTTCTTGAGATGGCCTGCAGATTTTTATAGAATAAACTAAGTCAAAAGTCAAATTTCAAAACTAGCTTAAAAGATTGGTTTGCATAACATTATGCAAAAACTAACTCATAAAAGCACTTCCAAGGAAACTTTACCTGCAATAATGATAGGTCACTAACTACAGTTTGCGCGTAGTTGCTATCATCACCAAAAGCAACAAACATTTGAAGTAGCTCATGTTGTTTATGTTAATCAAAGCAGCTACAGGATGCAAAAACTAAATAAGACATTTAAAAGACTTCCTTTTTTTCCCACCAAGTTGCATGAAGTATGAACTATGAACTATGCAAAATGAAAAAATCATGTGTGAATTACATGTGAGAAGTTGTCATGTGGCACAATTGAGGTTGGTAAGTTTTCTGAGAAGAAGGGATTTGCTTCAAGGTTATTGTATCTTCCTGCATGTCACATTCCATATCATTTAATTTATGATATTCTTCCAAACGCAATAACATAATCAACACATCCATGGTTGCATAATTCCATAAAATGCATGTTTGAAAAACCGGTGTGGTTGGTTCACAATCAATTCTAGCCAATTTCAAAAGAAAAAAATTTCACTTTTAGAGTTTCATAATTGATTCTAGAGCTTTTCAACCGAAATGCAAACACTGCAAATGTCCATAGTTTCAAATGCAATAACATGCTAATGCACCTGACCAAAGCAAACACAATTGTACACAACAATAAACAAATTTAACAGCCCTGAAGAAAACAGGATATTACTAGACAAGACAACGAGTAACAATAACAACCTTAGCTTCAACGGTCTCTGAATTGTGAACGAGGAAATCGAGCAATGAGTCAGAAAACCCAGTAATGGAAGTGAAATTTTGATGGTATACGGGAGAATTGAAGAAACTTGGTTCTCTCAATGAGACCAAATATTATGGTGTCTTCTTGTCTAACCAAAGACATTCTCACTAAATCTAGAGTGTATTCCTTCTCGAAACAAGTCACGCTCATAACAAGAAGAAACAACATTAGAAATTGAAGCATCATGGTAAGTATTGTTGAAATGAAAGAAAGACTCAACGAAGAAGATAGCAGAGAGAACAATAATGTGAGCCACTAGTTTAGTACTGACAAAAATAGTGAGAAAAAGAGCAAATAAAGTAATTGCTTTTATAAACTTCTCTATGCAACCAAAAGAAAAAAAAGTAATGCTGCCGGCTTGCCATGAAATGCAATAGGAACATAAGACAGTCCATTTGGTCACATGGTTTTGGTTGGCATTTTTTATCTCTCAATTAAATTACTATTTAGGTCTTATTATTAAAAATTCAACTAATTTGATTCAAGCAAACTAAATACCTTCTTATAGAGGATAAGGATCTTTGAATAAGAACTTTTTCCATTCTAGTTTGAATAAGAACTAAATACATAGGATAGTTCATTTGGTCACATGGTTTTGGTTGGCATTTTGTTATTATACATAGCATAGACGAGTTTTTTACTATAATACCTTTGTTACACAAACTAATTACCAAAATACCCCTATTTACAACATTTTACAAAACTACCACGGTTTTGGCTAACGTGGCATCTCGACACTGCGTGGCGTGCCACATAAGATTCGCCTACAAGGTTGGCGAAGTCCCGCTAAATTCGCCTACAAGTGTGGCGAATCCTTCCCAAATTTGCCATTAAGGTTGGCGGATCCTACTTAATTTCGCCACAATTGTTGGCAAATCCTCACTGAAATTGCTAACCCTAACCTTAATCCACCCTAGCATAATAAACCATAATAAACATAATAAACCTTAACCTAATCAACCCTAACCTAATAAATCATAACCCTAATCAACCCTTAGCTTAATAAATCATAATAAACCTAAACCTAATAAACCCCACACTAATCAACCTTAACTTAAGAAATCTTAAACCTAATAAACCCTAATACTAATCAACCCTAACCCTAATCAACCATAACCTAATCAACCCCAACCTAATTAATAGTAAGTAGTAACCTTAATCCACCATAACCTAATAAACCCTAACTTAATCAACCATAACCGAATTGCTTTCAATTTAATGTAAAAGATTATTTTACCCTACTTTAAATCTTAAATGGTTATCTTGTGTCGCTTATAAATTTGATTAGGATAATAAATTCGTATAGATGGAAAATTGCACATTCATATATAATTGCATATAATAAAATACATGAGTTAAAATATCATTACATAAGTTTTTATATGAAACCAACAAAAACCCTAAAGAAAAACTAACAAACCCACTATATCGCCTATGTATCAGAGTGTGGCGGTCTACGATTAGGGCCAGACGTGCCGGCCTATGATGGATAAGTATATGGGGGTGGTGGTGGGTAAGGGTATGATGGTGGTGGGTAAGAATGTGGTGGTGGTGGTGGTGATGGGTAAAGGTATGACGGTGGTGGATAAGGGTAAGGGTAAGGGTATGGAGGTGGTGGATTAGCAGCGTCGACAGTAGATGCCGCAGTGGCCTAATTTGGAGTACTTTGCTGTGTTGAAGATGCAGATTCTTCAGCATTTCGAACATATCTTCATCCATATGCTAATCTAGTTCTTTTTCTACGGTGTGTCCTCCGATGTCTTCTGATATAATAATGATCTAAAGCTGATTTCACCGCATCTTTTGTTGGAAATTGCAATCCAACAAATAATTCTCCTTGTGAACTCCATGCATCATACTCAATAATGCCAAAGCTCTAAGATGACCCAGCAAATGCATCCCAGTTAATCTCTATGAGGACAAGGAGGCCTAAACACATTTTCAGGAGTAATACTAGCTGGAACGTTGCTAGCATAAACACCAATTGGAGGGTCAGGGTTAGGAACAGAGCGAATCGGAGAAACTTGATGCACATTAACAAATGCATCAACCTCATCTTTTGAATCCATACTTAAATCATCATCATCAGCAGCAGCAACAGGTAAATACTCTTCATCATCACTTGTGTCAGATAGCACTTCTCTCATATTGGGTGAAGTTGTAAGTAGGGAATGAAAGGTGTCAGGATTTTGGGATAGGGTCACATCTTCAAACACGGGGCAAAATGTCTCATTGACGATTGCGTATTTATAAGGTTAGCAGGATCACTCTCAATATGCACATAACTCTCTCCTTCCCTTATCTCTACCTCAACAAACACCTCTATAGACTCATCTGAATTTGATTCAAAAGCATCTATCATGCATTCAATATCTTCATCATCAACCATATCAAAACCAACAAATTTCTCCGAGCCCGGCTCTTGTAATATTCGAAAAAACATTCTTGATACAAACTGATTCTGTTGTAACCTTAATTTCAAACAAATATTTCTCTTCAAATCTTCTATATGCATGCCCCTCTTAATCATCACAGACCCCGGCATAGGACCATCATACATTAACCCACGTTCACCTTCGTACATTCTCCCATTAGAATGAATGAGCACAACAAGAGGTTTTCCCATTTTCTAATTCTGTTTAAAACACAATTTATGTCATAAATTACACTATATTACAACAGCATCAATATACTATATTACACTATGCATTAATCTATCATAAATTGCTACTAATACAGATAACATACAATATTATACTACTCTATACATCAATCTATAAAAAATTTCTCAGCAAACATTTACATAATCAATTTAAAAAAATTAATTCGCACATACTAATTGACCTATAAACTACCTATAAACAGATCATCCCTTTCTCTAACCCTCCCTCCTCCCCTCCTAAGATCTAAACAAACCCTCAGTGTCCCTATACTCTATATGAAGCTTACTGGAAATATAAACTTGATGTTTTGTGTTGATACTTGATATGAGCTTTGCTTGCCCCTAAACCCTCAAATTTCTAGTTGGTTACTCTTTAGGAATTAGGATTGATAAACCCTAAACACTATATTACAACAGTAGCAGTATACTATGTTACACTATGCATTAATCTATCATAAATTGTTATTGATACAGATAACATATAATATTAAATTACTCTATACATCAATCTATAAAAAATTTCTCAGCAAACTAATATAGGAAACATTTACATAATCAATTTAAAAAAAATAATTCGCACATACTAATTGACCTATAAATTTTAATAAATTAAAACTTATAAGTCTGTCGCACAAATTGAATTTAAGAGCGGTTGGGACAGGTAACTGGTAGGAATCCAAGAGCTTTAGAATTCTAGAGAGAGAATTTTTTTAGAGAGAGAAGTGAAATGTAAGAAAATGAGAGGAGTGGTATGGATTGGGGTGGGGGTTGTTTAAATATTGTAGGATTTGCCAAACCGGGTGGCGAATTCGGGTTGAATTCGCCAACCCAGTTGGTGATTTTAGGTTAGGATTCACCACACGTGTAGGCAATTTTAGGGGGGATTCACCACGCTTGTAGGCGAATTTAGAGGGATTTCACTAACCTTATAGGCGAATCTTACGTGGCACGCCACGCAGTGTCCAGATGTCACGTCAGCCGAAACCATGGTAATTTTATAAAATGTTTGAAAATAGAGGTATTTTAATAATTAATTTATGTAACAAGAGTATTATAGTAAAAAGCTCTAGGATAGACAGCGAAGTCAAATACATATTGTATGTACCGGTTAATAATGTATTGGACACAAGATGGAATCCGTTTGTGACTCGTGTTGGGCTTAACTCAATTAGTCTTGCGTTTCTTCAAAAGCCGGCCAGCCCCATCCAGTCATTTGGTACCTTTCACTTTCAGCTGTTGCTTGGTAAAAGCATTTCTATGTACCCAAAAAAAAAAGCATTTCTCCTTGGAGCATCCAATTAATTAATAATATGGAGACCATGATAGTGTATGGATGGACTATGGAGACTATTCTTTCTTTTCAGGACTGTGGCAAGAAGGAAAAGATTTGGAGACCCTAAAGTTAGGAATTCAATTAGAGGGTAAAGTAAGATTTTTTATTTTTAGATTAATAAAGTGATAAATGTAATTCATTAACACTTTATTGATGTAAAGATGAAATTTTTTATTTTAGAGTCATTGTTCAAAAAGAAAAAGGTATTTTTATATTGTAGATATCATATTGACTCACATCTTAAACTTTAACTTCTATAAGAACAATAAATTACCCCAATCGAACTTCAAAAGATTCGTTATGGTTAACGAAGTCAAATCGAATTCCGGTAAAGTAGGGAAGGAAATCATACTATGTCTAAATTATTTGAATAAGATAATGGGTCTTTCGAAATTAACCCACTAATCATACAGTAGAAATTTTCTACAGTGTAGCTGAAGTGAGTTAATAGCTCGAGCTTGTGTCCACTGTTCATTGCTACATGCTCTAATAATAGGAGTGGACAGCATTCTACCTGGGCTAAGGCCTAACAAGCACAACATATATTCAAACAAATTTCACTGCAGTAGTTTGCATCTTGATAGGAAAAAAAAAATGGTAATCCCAAAGAGCTTCGCAAGAAAACAATTATATTCACATATCATGAGTAGTACTCTACAGTGAAGGACTATTTTAGCTTCCTTCAATTTCTATTCTCTCATTTGTCATCACAAAAGCTATTGAAAACCATCCAACCATTTGCTCCAGAGGACTAAACCAGAAATTTGGAAAACAAAATGAAGCAACAAGTATTAAAATTGCACAGGCAGTAACACAATTTTGATGGCTTAATCGACTTCCCTCTTTCAAAAGCTATACAAGTTGACTCAACTTCAAAGCAGCATCGGGATCAAGTCGAAAAGTAAAACGTGAAGTTTCTGGAACATGCTGTGAGATAAGCAGTGCAGTGTCTTTCCACCAAGTAACCTCCATCTCTTTCTCAATAAGCTTCTGCCTGGTGCATTCAAAAGCAGACTCCAACTCTGTTATCTGTTCTTGTAGTCGTGATTGGAGCAGTTCATGCAACCTTCTTTCCAGTTCAACTGGAGGAACTCCAAAGGATACATCAGCACTTGCTCCTTGCTTGTTCATAATTATTTCGCCAAAACTCGAACTATGGCTATCTGAATAAGAGTCCTTAACAGTTACCAGCCAATTCCTGTTTTCAGCCATTCTGGAATGGGACTAATAACCAAGGAAAATAGTAAAGGTTAAACACAAATATATAATCAGATAACTTTACTAACAACATACAAATATAGGACAGCTAAAGAAAATCAATAGCACAAGAAGAAAAGGAAAAGCCGCTTAAGTCCCAAATTCAGAATATAAATTTCCTAACCTGAGTCAAACAAGGGCACTATAGCAAATTTAGAACTATAACAAATTTCTTTCTTTTCTTGATAGATTCATCCATATATATACAGTAGTTCATTACCAATCAGAATTAGGAAACGAACACAACGATGGGAAATCAAAACATGAAATATTCTACCTTGAATTTTCCTTTTTGTGCATCTTCAAACACATCTTCTCCATCCAAATACAGCTGCAACCGTTCTAACTCAACTTCAAATTCTGCCTGGAGCTCGTTTATTTCTTGTGCAAATTCGTCTCTATCATTTATGTTATATTCTATGAAACGCTTACTACTTTTTGACTCCGGTTGAACAGATGGTCCTTTTGAGTGAATTGAAGGATGACTACGAGAGCTGGAAACTTCTTGAACTTCAGTTATGGAACACGCAAGAGCATCATCACCCTGCTCCAATGGCATATGAAGTGCATCTTTACTTTGCAGTGCCCCTTTCACATTTTGAAGGAGCATTTCCATTTCTTTCCGCAATTCAACCATCTTGCCAAGCTCATTTTTACTAGCTGCAATCAGGTATAGCAAACCGCAACCAACTCCTACCTTAAAAGAAGTATCATCTCTGTTCAACTGCCCTGCAGAAACTAAAGTCATAGTCATACAGTCAACTGTCAAGTATCAACCAGAAAGGAACAAAGCCAAGGAATGGGTAAAGCAATTTGCCAGTGATCCCAAACAACAAAACGAACACATTTTGGCATTACATGGAACACTAGTATCTAATAACAATTAGGATCTTCCCATGAGAAAGATTCATATATAAAATTGTTATATCAACATTTACTGTATATAACGCTATGCTAATTTATTTATTTGATCTAAATGCGATATACAAGCCTAATTTCAAAATAACAGAATCCAAAACTTTCAATGAACAAAAATTAGTAATTGCGATTTAGTGGAATCACAACATACGCACACAATACAAGCAACGATTAACCAGATTTCACAATCAAATGCAATTCCAAACAAGCACTGAGAATCAGCTCGACCAAATCAAACCTGTGTGTAAAATAGACACATTAGCGGAGCCTCATCGCATCGCGATTCACAAAACGAATTAAATTAAGCTTAAGCAAGCAATAATACCAGGTTTAACAGACGGTTAATTAAGATCAAAACTAACTAAAACCGAATCAAATCGTAAAAAAAAAAAATAACAACCGGAGATTCTCACCGGACTCATCGTTGCCGTTCGATCCGTTCAACGGCAACGACGTCGTATCCGAATCACGAACCTCGCTCTTCACCATCTGCCTCTGTCGCAGAGCTGTGCAACCCTTGGTGAGCCTCATCTCCGCCAGCAACCGAGCGACGAGCCGCCAAGGAGCATAACACTTGGCAGACGAATAGCCACGTCTTCGTGACCGTGACGGTGGCGGTGTTTCTCCGGCGTAGTCCATGGAATCGGCGCGGCCGTGGTCCTCGTCGGAGAGAAGAATGTCGGCAACGCGTAAGCGGCGGCGGCTGGGGGAGTGAGGGAAGGGATTGGGGGATTTAAAGAAGAGGTGCTTTGTCTCATCATTCATCGTAGTATTCAAATTCTTTGGTGAGGATTTATTGTTATTGAAGCAGAATGCACAGAGAAAGTGTGGGCATTAAATTCGTTGATGATTAATATTCGTATAGGTTTCAACTTCGCATTTTGGATTTTGGAGGGAAAAACTTGGTGGCTCTTCTTCTCCCTCTCGCTTTCTCTCCCTGCTCCCCCCCCCCTCCCTTTTTAATTGGAATTTTGTTAAAACCAATCAATGATTATGCACTAATTCAATAGACAAATAATAATAGGATTCAAATGGAATATAATGCTCAGAAAATACAAGATAACTAACCCACAAAATAAGGTTGTCACTTTTCTGCAGGGATACAAAAATAAAATAGTGCATATTCTACCCACTATTCAAGGAAACGTTGCATGATTAGTTTATTGATTTGGTCGTATTAGAAAGGCGCGGATGTTGGTTGATGAACTAATAAAAACGACAAATCAAAGTTTCTTGTGAAGAATATATTTGTATTAATTATGCGTGTGATATATGTTTGTCTTGGTTGATAAAATATTTTAGAATAATATTAAATTGGTCTATTTAGGTATGCTATTGTTGTAATAAAGATTCCCTAATAATACTTTATTTGTTTCAAAATAGTTATACATTTTATTTTTTATGCAGATTTTAAGAAAATGATTGAAAAATGTCAAAGTAAAAAAATTTGATAATATTTTACTTAATTATTGCTATTTATAATGGATAGTTAGAATTATTATAATGGATAGTAAGTATGAGAATTAGAGTTTATTTAATAAAAAAATAATTAATAACTTAATTAATAAATAATTATTTAAAAAAAATTAAAATAAAAATGTGGATAAATATTTTAAAACTTAGAAAGTAGATGTTTCCAGCCGAAACCACAAGCATTTCGGATCCAGAGGAAGTATAGACAGTATAAAGCTGTAATTAAAAAAAACACAATAAAGTTAAGATGAGTAATAAAAGTATTAGATTTAATTTAAAGTTTTTAAAATATTTATGTATAATAAATTTTAAAATTTAATGTAAATATTTTCTATTTATTTTTTTGGGGTAATATTTTTTTTATTTTTTGATAAATGCTATTAAAAATACTTGTTGTATAAAATTTTGAAATTAATTATTTACTAAAAATATTTCAAATTTAAACTTACCTTACCCTTATCCCCCCCCCCACCAGCCCAAGGAAAAAAAAAACTTTAATGCGTTATTATTTAAAAAAAACATTTTTAATAATATCACTTCAAACTTCAAGAAGATAAAATCTGCGCGATGATTTGCTAATTTAATTCACAGTAATAATAATTAATATTCCCGTGACTTTCATTTATTGTTTGCCGCAAACATATTTGCTGGAAGCATATGATAAAGTGGACTAGTAATATAGACTGACAAGGCCAATACATGTGGCATAAATGTTTTAGTTATTTTTTACTTTCTTTTTGTACATTAATTTTTACATTCTTTGTAGTATTATACTAATAAATATTTTTCGAATACAAAAAAACAATAATAAACATTCTATGTACATACCTTTGCAAAATGAGAAAGAATAAATGTGTATTTAATTTATAAAAAAAAAATTTTGGTGGTCAGTTGATAAATGAGAGCTGTTTTCTATAGTGATACAAAGATGGGCCAGTTTCGAAAGTGCTCATTGTGCCACAAACCCCAGTTATTAAATGGGCTAACTTCTACTTCAGCTCATATGCATTAGGGCCATCACAATAAACGAAACAACTCTTGAGCAAAATCGTACAAAACAGAACAAGTTTTTTGTACTAGAAAAAAATAAACAAATTAATGTACATCTAAGACTAAGAGTCGTTAATTTAGCCCACTTTTAAAATGGGCCGTCCCCATCAATATGGCATATCATGGGCTACCCCAGAATAAAACAAATTGTTCAATATCGTTTTTTTTCTACTAATAACTTTGACCCCAAAAAAATCTAATAATAAAATCAAATAGGAATTATTGTATACATAAAGTCTGTGTAAAATTTATTATATACATAAATTCCGTGTACATCACTCCAAACAGGGATAATGGTAAACTCCGTGATCATAATAATGGTAACTGTGAGTACATAATTGAGAATTAATAATTGGGTATTAGTGAGAACCTAAGGATATAGATAAGGGACTATTCTATCTTATAATACATTAAGTGAAATGATAATTTGGTGAACTTTAATTTATTTTAAGTCTTCTTTCCTTGATTAAAAATATGAATTATTTTAAGGTTCTAACATTTATTCTCGTAGAAACACTATAAAGTATCTCTCAAATATTAGTTTAGGAAAAAACAAAGGTTAAAACCTACTTTAATCAATGCCACAAAGAGTGAGGATTTCCAGTCCAAATCCAAAGCAAGGATTTTATATATGTTTAAAAACTGTTATAACCAAGAAGAAAAAAATTTCTAATAATTAAGTAGAGAATGCAAACAAAATTATATATATATTCGAAGATTAAAAGGGCCTTCTAAAATTGATTAAAATATTCAAAGTCCCTTTTTGGGTCCCTTCCGTCATTATTTCTTATTTTTCTTTTCGGTTTTGGGTCAGTTTTCTGTCTTTATTTTTTATATTGCAACAAAATCTGAGACATAAATACCGCAACAAATTTTGATGCATGATAATTTCCAGCACTCTGTGTGAACAAAACAGTTCTTGGTGATGAACATATGATGAAGGATCTGATGGTGTGAATTGTAAGCCCTAAAGGTAGGAAATGTTAGTAGCCAAAGCTCACATCGAATATGCTAAGAGGAAGCAAATGCTCTCGATATGAAAGCAATGACATTTACAATGCCGTGTAATGAGCGCATAACAAACTATTCTTTCGCCTTTTACTAAAGAATATTGTGCTCTCATCACTTGCGCTTATTTTTGGATGAGTCTGAGTGCTCGGTTATTAAGTTTAAAGAATTAGATACTTTCAAACAAACTATATTGGTCCCTTAATCATGTATGCAGGACTGTTACTTGGCATATGCTAATTTTTCTTTTCTGACGTAACATTTATATTCATATGCTAATTATTAAGTCCATATTTCGTATTTGTCTTTTTGTCTTCTGGGTCGGTTGTCTTTATTTAAGGAGTGGTGTGAGACCAAGTAAAAACCGTGTGCGATGCAATATCTCACAAGTGGAGTTGCACTAGTTTCTGCAAATGTGATGATGGCGACCGCTGACCTATGTCGACATGCATGGAAATTGACCACAAAAAGCTCAAATTGAATCTGCATTTGGCTAATTACATGCATCGGTTAACATTCACGTACGTAAAAGATATACATACAAGATATACATACATGCATCGGTTAACATTTGATAATGAATGATTATGAAGTAGACACTTTCATGTCCTTTGCTACCCGAGATAAATAAGATTAGCATACAGACATATAAATGTTATTTGATCTCATGATTTGTTGCGTCATGAATGACAAAGTATAGACAATTATACATAAGTTTAATGAAGTTTTTTTCATTTAAAACCCTAAACTATTAGTTGAGAGTTGACACCTGACACCCATACCCATAAAAGTATGATGTCCATTATGAAACATGGTAGATCTCATTTGCGAATGTGAGTATTAGGAACTAACTAGATATATCACATATCTTTTAAATAATTTAAAAATATGATCTATTAATACAAGATCAAAGAAGATGTCACTTGAGTTATTAGCCTATTAGCACTTTATAGGTTTCTAAATATTTTTTGTCTTATACTACATGGTTCTATGTATGTGACTTAAGGAGAACGACATTGGGGTGGTTGGTCAATATATCCCATGGAATATATACCTAAAAATATATATATACCATGGAATCGGTGAAAATGGGGGTTTGTGGTGGGGGGGGGGGTATAGCCGGCCTAGTTCCAACTTCAATAGCAACTAGCAAGCATATAGTCAGTTTTAGACCCAAACAAAAATAAAAGTTGGCACCGATAAATAATGATATCTCAAGTCTAGTCAAATTTCACTTCACCATATACCATGTGTTAATTCTCTTCTGCGCTGGCATTATCAGGAATTTTTGGATACTTTCAAGTCAAAATTAATATATTTGTCATGTAAATTACTGCATAAAACTAAAGTAATACAGGCTAATTAAAAATCAATGTTAAGAGGGGATAGTCACAGTACTCAAACTAAATTACTTGGTTTCATTAACAATGATATCCAAATATTAATGAAAATAAATAAATAAATAAATAACTAACAAGGCATTAAATAAGTGATATAACTAGGCATTTTGGTCTTCCACAATAATGGAGATTTAATGACTTGAAAGTGCACTTGTTGATAGGGTGAATAGCCTTTAATATTTTATTATATATCGCTAGGAATTGCGAGAGCAATATCTCCCATAATTTTTGTTGATAAAAAAATTCAAGTAATAAAAATTGAATAACATGAGAGAATAATAATAATATAACAATATTTTGGTGTGTTATATATGAGCATTTAATTCTTTTTCTTCACTTGACTCAACAGATGGCCATGGGCAGGTTTTTCGTTGCTCATCCCAGCCCCATTCATTCAAATCTTACCCCTTTTTTTGCCCCATGCTCCGACAAGTTTTTAATTTTTGCCTCATCCAAATTCACAGAGTTATGCCCGCCACATATTCGCCCTGCCCGCCCTAAATTTCTCTTTTTTTAAAAGGAATTTTCTCCTATTTTTGCTTAGGCCACCTAACTAATTGATCTCAAAATTAACTAACATATAAATTTTATATATATAAAATATTATATTATATTTTGTGTCTGTATATATATTAAACTCATTATAAATTTAATGTGTGTGTATATATATACACACACATATATATTGGGCAGGTTTGGAGTGAGTGTTCTAAAACTCAGACCTACCCAGACCCAGCATAATATGAATGAGTTTTCTCTAAATGCGTCCCAAAGCTCAGTCAATTGTTAAATTACTTAACTCGAACAGGACAGGGCGAATTGCCATCTTTACTCGACTCTATTGTTTTGAAATTTATCTCTGATTTTAAAATGTGATGTATAATAAAAAAATGTGATAATATATAAATATTTTGAACAATTAATTTTCTCGTACTATTAAATTATGTACCTTTCTTTCCTTTTACACTACACCCAAATAAATCCTTTTCTTGACCAATAGACCGGGTCGTATATTCTGCAAACTATCAAATGTTCGCATGACATTAAATGCGGGTTTCATCCAAAACAACTCCAAGATTGCTTTAGATCAGTACACACCGTTGCTTCATTCAACCAACCGACAAGTTTTCATTTCATTAGTCTACATAGAAAATAAGACTAATGATGGCTTTGTCTTAAATGGGCCAGGTGATTACCTGGTCCAACTTGCACCAAGTGTTATAGCCGTTGATCTTTGATCCAACGGTTGAAATCTTTGATGGTTAATTATGATTTTTCACACCTAGATGTATGAAAATTGTATTATGATTTTGCAAAATGGTCCTTGCACTAAAATTACTTTTTAAGACAGTCGTATTAATTTTAAGAGTTAATGTTGATTAGTCTGGTAATTATGTAGCTTAAATAGTGAGATTATTCCAGCGGCTGGAGCATCTAGGAGCCTTGGGGGAGAAGAGGTAGGGGTCTGCGCCGGAGATGGAGCCGCGGACGGAGGAGGACGTAGGGGAGTCAGTTCGGCGGTGCGGGTTGAAGCTTTCCGGCGAGGCGATTTCCGGCGAGGATGGCTTGTTGGTGTTGTTTAAGGAGGGGGAGGTTGAGGGGGACGAGCTTGCCGTCGGAGAAGAGCTGGTCGGCGGGAGGGCCGTCGAGGCGGCGAAACTCGAAGTCGGGTTCGGGATGTCGTGGGTCGGGTCGGATGATTTGGATTCGGAGGAGTCGTCGGTGGGGGTGCTCAAGGAGAGGCGGGGGATGAGCCAGGCGCCGTAGGGGAAGTTATCCGGCGACACTCCGATGTTGTTGACGTAGGCGGAAGCCATGGGTTGAAGTGGATCATATACTGTTTTGTTTGCTGCTGCTGCTGCTCCTGCTGCTGCTCCTGCTGGTGGGAGTGCTGTGAGTGTAGTTGGCGGGGGAGCTGAGCGGGTTGGCGGCGGTGGTCGGTGGCGTCGTCGATGAGGTCGGCGGCGGCGGCGACGGGGGGTAGGAGGGAGAGGACGTAGTGGGTGATGGAGAGAGGTTGGGAGGTGGCAGGGAGGGGGACGTTTGGGCTGCCGACAAGAAGCCCTTTTCCATTTTGCAACTAAGTCCTTCAACATTTTTAGGTTTTCATTTTAACCCTAGACCAACTTGGTCCCGGTGGACCAGGATAAAATCGTCCACTAATGATATATTTTTCCAGACTCATCTTAGGAATCACGATGGCTATCTGTAGGGTACATGCTCTCGTCATCTATACTCATTTAATAATTTAATTTAATTTGCTATCCATAGTTGTATCTGTACTTAGTATTCATTGCCCATCTGAGAATTTGAATACTTGTAGATATATGTGAATATTTGTTAAAATATTTTTGAAAAAAAATTATTAATACTTGATATAATATATTAGGATACTACTAATCTATTACTTATGCATCACAATTTAAATTAATTAAATATATAATAAAAGTTTACTAATATTTTTCATAATGTGTTATATAATTAGGGATATTTCTGGCGGTTGTTTCATCAAGCCGAAGGCTTGCTATACCCTCAACAAGTAACAAGTTTAAAGTGTTCTTCATTGGTTACAAACTCTTAAATTGTCTGATGGTTATGCATTTAACTTGGCTCGATTTGTAAATATCACCCAAGAAAAATTGGCAGGCCGACGACAAAGGAATAAAAGATTAATATCTCTACCATCAGCCTGGGCCGACGCGATAAAGGAATAAAATAGTAATATCTTTACCGTTAGTAGTGGCCGACGGTAAAGGAATAAAATATTATTATCTTTACCGTCGATTAATGCTGACGATAAATGAATAAAATATTAATATATTTACCGTCAGCCACCGGTTCAAATGTAATCAGACATGAACTGGTTTTCGTCGGTTTATTCCGGTGGTAATTACCGTCGGTAGTCGTTGTCCGATGGTAAATTGATTACGGTCGAGTACTTTACCGTCGACCAGATGTCTGACGATAACTCCGACAGTAACATCAAAAGCCGACGATAACTGTGCAATTTTGTGACGATAACACCAATGGTAATGAGGTGTTTTCTTGTAGTGAAGCTACTTAATTAAAGTGCTTCATGATGATCTTAATTAAACATGGCAATGCAACCACTAAATTATGTAGTGCAGAAATTTGTATATTTAATTTTGAATCTAACAAGGAACTTTTTTTTTAGAGTCCTGCTACACGTACACTCACAAATATAAATCATACATACACCTGGTACTTATATACATAAAGTTTGTGTTTTAACGCTTGTGATGTTTGTGCACTTAATTAAATATAGTTGAGAATATCATCTACAAGTTTGTGCATTTTTTTAAATAAAGTTAAGATTGTAAAATACTCTGATAATTTTGTAATGTTTGTGCATTCATATGTATAAAATTTGTGCATTACTATTTATAATGTTTATGCATTTTTAAATAAAGTTCAGATTGTATACAACTCTGAACTATAGGTTTATAGTGTAATCCAAATAAAGTTTATGCATAAATGCGCATAAAGTTTGTGCTTTAACGCCTTTAAGTTTGTGTTCTATTTTGGAAAATTGTATTGTATACGTATAATAATCATTAATTACCTAATTTAAATGGTGTATGTATGAATGTATGCAATTGGGTGTACACATAGCATTTTTGTTTATTTTTTATTGTATATAAATGTGAGATGTTAGAATTACATGCAAGAATCTTTCAAGACCTTTAGTATATAATTTTTTTTTTGGATTAATTGTCTATTTTTTATTTTTAGTTTATGATTGACTCAATATAAAAAAATAAAAAATGGATCGTTAATATGAAGGGAAAAATTGTCTCATTGCAATTTTATGGCCACTTTTGATCAAATAAAACTTATCTATTCTAATATTATTATATATACTAGTGAGTCTTGACAAAAAATATTGAATTATGTGATCTTATAACCACGATAAAAAGGTGAAAGAAAGAAAGAGAGGAGGAGTGAGTGATTTTTGTCTAAGGGTGTGTAAAAAAATGTGAAAGATGTTAGTAGTTATTTAATGTGATTTATTTTTTTTAATTTGTTTTATTAATATATATATATATATATATGTATATGTATGTATGGTGGTTTTTTGTCTATACTCCAGGGATAATATCTCATGCTACTTAATTTATTTATTTTTTTAATAATTTTTACAATTAAATTCATCGATCTTTGTTATTATTTCATGATCTAACATGACATATAGATGAATTATATGTTCTAATATGATAAATTAATATTTTTCAATACGATATTTGTAGAGAGGTGCATCGTAAGCTGAAATAATTTGCAAATCTCTAAACCTCTTATAAGTTGAATTTTTCAATGATTTGACTAATAAAAAGTTTATTACGATCATATAAAATATGAAATAATAACAAAAGTCGATGAATTTAGTTGTAAAAAATATCAAAATAGATAAATTAAGTATCATGAGATATTTACTCTATGGAGTAGGTGAAAAACCACATATATGCGGGTGGGGTTAAAAGATTATTTTCATATTCTCACGTAAACTTTTTTTTTTTTTAACCTGAAGTTAGACGGGGAATCCCCTTTTAGGAGGAGCCCTAATTATCGAAAAACAAAATTATCTATTTGTATAGACTAATCTAATTAACAAAGACACTACATGCGTAATAGAACAGAAGTGTGAATGATTAGTAAACAAAACACGACAACCACAGGCATCGAAATGATTTAGTATAAAACTAAACATTCTTCAATTTTCGTCTTGATCTTTTAATATTACCATATGATCTTAACGAATGTAGGTCAAGTGATAGGTACTCTCTCCTAGTTAATCAAGGAGCTGCTATGGCTCGGAGTAGGGTTTTTCAATGACACTTTGGGTGCGACATTATATTATAAGAGTTCTGCTACACGTACACCAAAAATCATACACCATACATACACATCGTACTTATATACATAAAGTTTGTGTTTTAACTCATGTAATGTTTGTGCACTTAATTAAGTATAGTTGAGAGTATCATTTACAAGTTTGTAATGTTTGTGCATTCGTGAGAATAAAGTTTGTGCATTATCAATAGTGTATGTATGAGTGTATAAAATTGGGTTTACATGTAGCATTTTTAATATTATAATAAGGGCATTGCTATGTATGTATACAACACATATTTAGATAAGGTGCAATTTTCTTATAAAAGCATGGATCCTACCATAGTGAGAGAAAATGTTAACATGGTGGAACTCATGCTTTTGTGAAAAAATTGTATCTTATTATCTAAATAAGTGTGGTATACCTAGCATTTTTCTTATAATAAAGATATAATTAATATATAGATTTATGTATCCTCTCCTCCCCGCTTATCCTAGCTATACAGGGCCTTTCAAGAACCATCAAATTACTATATCCATGTATATAAATAATATTATATATAGATCTCTCTCTCTCTCTCTCTATATATATATATATGCAGTCTCTCGATCGCTGGTGTCTAAAAATTGAAGCAGCAATAAAGCAAAATTACATGATAATTTACCGCATGCACTTTAGTCTAATACATACATACAGACAGAAACACACATATAATTCAAAATGGAGGATCAGCGGTTGTTGAGAGAATTAATTGGTGGGATCTAGAAGTGTTCCGGAGATGGCAGAAGCAAGAGCGGCTGTGAAATTGGGATCTTTAGTCAAAGAAGTTGCCATTTGTTGAACTATGTACTGCTGGATTGATGGCGACTTTTGATGGGCTGCAGGCTGGACCAAGTCAAGCGTTACTGTTTGACCTGTGCTACTCATTGTGGGTGAAGAAGCAGCTACTGAAACTTCACTTTGGCTTGAGCTACTCACTGCTATTTCCCCTCCTAATTGGTGGTGATTATGATGCACAATATGATGATTGTGCTCTCCTTCGTAGGTTGCCACCAATATAGTTGGGTCTTCTGCACTTCTTTGCACCTATTTCATCATACCATGAACATACTATATATTATATGGCGATCATAAATTAAAGAGATGATCAGAATTTAATTATTGATTTTGCAAAAAAGAGGCGGCACTAACTGCACTATTAAATTACCTTTTTCTTGACTGGGCAGTTAGGGGCAAAGGAGCACCTGAAGTAAGCCCTAGGAGAGGGGTTGTCCCTGGTGACTTTCTGGCCGTACTTCCTCCACTGATATCCATCTCTCACATACTTCAATTAATAATACCCAAACATAGATCAATTGAAGATAATTAGTACACATAATTATAAATTGAAGTTACGGACCAAGTTAATTTAACACACGCGGACCATATCTGGCGATGGTTGCAAAATCTAACTAAAATTGACATACTCAATGATGGGAAGGGAATTTTTTTTTATCCGGATAAGTATCATCTTATTAGAGAAAAAGCTCAAATTGGGTCAAAATTATACTGTCAAAAATTACACCAGTAACTTACAACAGCGAAACCCTACTCTCTATTTCAGCAAAACTGCATTTAGTTGCTAAGACAGGACAAGAATACAGAAAGAAAGACACAAAATTTTGTTTGGTTAACATGTACAAAACCTTGTGTCTCAAGACAGAAAATTATTGTATTTTTTGTATCTCTGTTTTACTGAGACACGGAGACAAGACACGACCTTTCAGATTTAAGTCATTTTGAGTGTATTTTATGTCTTATCTCTGTTAAATCAAACAATATAAAAATGTGTTTTGTACACTATCACCAAACACAATACAAGACTGACTTGTCCTCTTATTTTTTACGACTTTGTATTTGCTGTGGAGCAACCAAATGAAGACGAAAGAGACAACAATACTCGGCGTAAAACGAGCGAGCTCTCATTAAAAGTCTTCTCATAGGATACTCAATGGGACAAACTTTTTAGGAGGAAAAAGAGGATGGGTGAGGGAACTTACTAAGCTAGTATCAGATGGTTCGGTCCTTACAAGAACCTTGGCAACCTTGGGCGAGCCGTCATGCTTGGGCCTCTTGAATAACGCCGCGGTCTCTTCCTCAGTAGTGGTGGTGCTGCACTCATGATGATGATTACAGGCCGCGGTATTAGTAGCAACCACGTTGTTCTCACTCATCTCGGCCTTTCTCTTCCGCGATGCCCCCGCCTCCTCCGCCGTTGCTAATTCTTTCTCGAAATCCGCTAATTTCTTACAGCTAAGTTGGCTGCTGTATTGACTCAAGTGCTTTTGCAAAGCAAGGTAGTTCTCGCAGACGTGGTTCAGCTTCTCCGTCAGCTTCTTGTTCTCACTACTCAGCCTATGCAACTCCTCTACCAACACCTCTGCCTGCGATCCACAACAAAATTCAACTTCACATATATGATTTTTTAAATTCATGAACACCAAAGAAAAAGAGAAGATATATATTAGTGACCAATAAATTGCTTGTCAACTGGTAGATCTAATAATACTATTTGTCGGATCTACTAATTTAGTGCAACATCATGGTTTGAGATTTACACCGTGAATCGATTCCTGAGCCCAACATATATCACTGATGCGCAAAAATGACTGGAAATTAAAGAAAAAAAGGTTGAGGTTATGTTGGATTTATATATATATATATATATATATATATACACATATATAGTTACATACTAACCGCAACGTCTACACGACGAGAAGAAGGACTAGTGTTGAGGTTGAGAGAAGTATCCACCACGCATGTTGTTTCCATGGCGCGCGATGCAGAAATCAAATCTTCTGCAATAACTAATTTGTCACTAAAATGACTGATCCAAAACTAGTAACTAAATTAGTGGTGGATGAGAAAGTTTAGTTTAGTTTCAAGGGAATGAGACGAAACAAATCCAGCAGATGGAAGATATATATAGAGATCAGAGAATTTGGGGGGAAGAGAAGACTTTTTGTTAGTATCTGTTTGTGAGGGATGGGAGCAAAGGAAAAGGAAAGGAGGAGGAAAATGCATGAAAGGCGAGAAAGCAGTCTCCTTTACAGTTTCGTCTTTGCTAGGGTGTCAATGGTTTATTTTGTGGACGCACGCATTTAAACACACACCATACGTACGCGCATTCATTACATATTTATAAATATAGAAACTTTGAATTTACTAATATTTTTCCCTTAAAAAAATATTATTTTACTTGTACTTGCTAACTTAATCTTTTTTTATTATTTCTTTCTTTCTTTTCCTAACGTTTGCTTTGTTCGCAAGTAATTTTATCAAAGAGAATATTATTGTAATATGAAGTGCATTAGTGAATATAATTTTGTCCATTTTAAGAGTTTTAGGGATGAAAAGTCAACATGAAAATAAATTCATCATTGCCAAAACGAGGATACTACATTAAATGAGTGGCTGGACACACTAGAGAAAATATGATTAATATATATAAGAATGAATGCATTAGAGAGAAAGTTGAATAGCAATTATTGTGAAAAAGATAGTAAAATATCATCTTACGTGGTTTAATTTAAACATGTTGTAACTTGAAGAAATTAATTTCAATAAGAAATAGCAGGTGATCAGACGATGGATAACATATTAATTAAGGGTAGAAGGAGGCCTAAATTAAAAAATCATAGATAAAACTACTAAGATATTTAAATGTTAATGATGTAAATGTAAATATGATCCAAGACATGACATTATCATATCTTTTAATTCATGTAGCCGATCTCGCATAATAGAACAAGGCTTGATAATTGTCTTAAAGAATTCCATGTTACTACCAAGAACTTTTATTTATTTATTTTCCTTGATTTTGTGTTAACCCTAAATGAACACATAAATTGAATAGGAAGGACTAAGGAGTACACAATTTGATTAGATGAATAATTAATATACATAAAATAAACAAGATTGCTATATATGTTGTTTTTCAAAAATTAATTAGCATGTTAACACTGGTCACAGCAAAAAAGAGAAAGATAAATCTTTACTTGAAGGAGTAGATGAACAAGAATTTCACTAAGTGGTCAATCTCCTCTTTTGTAATAAATAAAAGGCAAGTAGTTGATGTTTAAGTTTTGGATGTTCTGCCATTAACTCTAAAATTATCCCATTGACTTCAATAGGTAGCATTGATGAGTGGTTATGTTTCCGTGTCAGATTTCTCTATTTCAGGTTTTTTTTTATATTTTAATTTCATTTTAGAAAAGGAAAGCAAAAACACCAGTATCTTCCTTTGGTCTTCTTCAATTGTTGACCGACTCCCTTTAACGCTTTCTTTGTTAAGAACCAAAGTCTTGGCCTTATCTTGGACATTTTGATCCCTTTTTGTTTTGTACTACAAACCAATAAAATATTTATTTTGTACTGCACTAATCTCCGTAGGAGTTTAGGAATTCGTAGACGGAAATCTAATAAATTTAAATTTAGACGTATTTAAAAAAATGGGAGCCTTAACTTTGTTTAAATTTAAAATACTATTACATATTTATGAGTCTTACTAATTTTTTAAGTGTGCCTAAATTTAAATTATTAAGTTTGAGTATATACAAGAATTTTGATTAACCAACTCTTAATCTATACTATATTTGTGGGTATAATATATATTGCCTCCCTTTGTAAAATATATAGAGGTTAGTTTTTTTTTTTTAGTTTTATCTCAATTAAACTCCTAACATCCGTATTTTATTATTAAGAATTTGGCTATTTTAACTGGACTTAAACTAATGACTAATCTTTTTAAGGAATAGGGATCTCTTATCCATAATTTTTTTCTTTAAAATTGAATGTATTTCCGCTGTCTATTAATAATAGTCATTTTTTGGCTTCTAAATACATTGTTGACTCAATGTATCTAAAAGTAAAAGCAATGGGGTAGTCCTACTTAAGAAATCAATATTTATCACCCTATAGGTTACGTATTTAATAACAGCAAGATAATTATTAGAAGTTTTTAAACGCAATTACCCATTGATAAATATTTGAAAAGACTTTTCTTCAAGCTTCAAAGATGTATTATGTGAGAAGATATTTAGGTAGAAGCCACACAGAGTTTTTCAAGTTGCTCCATGTATTTCGGTGATTTCGGAACAGTTACAATATGCATGCATCATTTATCACGAGAAATTTAAAAATGGTTCAATTTTTTTGCCTTAATATATATTTTTTTAAGTGAATTTTATTTTACTTGGATGTGGTAGGAAGAAGACCAACAAAGATTATGGGTAAGGGAGCCTCAAAGGCAAGACCTACTTCGAACTTCAACCACAAGATTGGTAACTCGGACATTACACGAGGTATGGATCTAGGATCCGCGTTCCCAACTCCAAGGTTTGAACACAATCTCTATATCCAAAGTTTGATTCTATGTCTTGTAAGCTCCCTAACAAATGCTGCGGAAAATCACCTAATTAGTCGTCAAGGTTTTCTAGAAGGATTTGTTAGCTTGTAAGGATGAGGATATCGCATCTTGGGCTCAGTGACCTCCTCTACCAACCATAATCCTAATAAGGTAATCGGTATAAATAAAAACGTTCATTCTCTCAAAATAATAGTCATGTTGTCTTCTTTATCTTAAAGTTATCACCTTAAATGTTTACCTTACTTCAACGTTAGAATAACCTTGCATATACATCCCACTGCCGTCCAAGCCACATCTTAGAGTTCCGAAGACTTTGATTCTAATACTATTTTAAGAGACAAACTTCCGTGATGAGCACCTTCTCAGGTTTACACTGTTTGATTAGATAAGCTCGTTCACTTCCCTTCTTTACTTTGAAACAATTATACTTTAAAACTTTCACGGATTGGGGGGTTTTTGTAGAAGGTTGTTGGAAGGCCACAGACTACTTATAATTATTCGTGAGACGCAATAAAGAATAACGTGATTAGCATCAAAACACTTTCGTGGTTGGAATTGAAAATAAATCCACATTAATTTTGGTTGTTAGGTGTACAAGAATTTTTCGAATATTTTTATTGTCAGCTTACCTAATTACTCACAACACTAATTACTCCTTAGTTATATATACCCTCGGTTCTATAATGCTAATCTATTTTTACATTTTAAATTTATTCATAATTTAACATATCCAAATATAATTATGTTTGAATACATTAAATTATGAATTAATTTAAAGGAGTGAAATTAACTAATATTATAGAATGGATAAAATAATTAATAGTTTGTGTCTTCAATTGATTCCCTAGTGTTAGTATTTTTTGCATTTTAGATTCACTAAAAATTTAATGCATCTGGACCGCGGGACGGAGGGAGTAATTAATGGATGTAATTTAGTATAAGTGGCGCGATTATTGTGAGGGTTTGATGTGATTTGGCTAAAAATAAATCCTCTTTATTTAATTTTTTTTGTCAATTATTATTAAATGCGATTCTTCATTATCAATTTTTAATTGTTATTTATGTTATATGTGAATCAATCACCTCAGTTAATAATGAAAAATTATATTTAACAACAATTAACACTAAATCAAATTGAAATGATTCATTCTGATTTAGATAAAAGATTTGGTTTCTTATTCACATTCGAAGAGAGTATAACAACAAATTTGACGTTATAAATACTTCATACATTTTTGTTTTGGTTCACAACTAGGGTGTTCACCATTCTGATCCCAATGACTAATCTTTTTGCTGACTTATAGACACTTCTAAGGATCAGACAACTAACCCGAATATTGCTTCAAACATTTTGTTATAAAAAGATGTTCCTTTATTTTTTACTAGTATGTATACCATTACCAGTGTAGACGAATTATGTTGTGCACTAAATTTAGCAAATGAAATTATATATGGTGCACTAATCAAAATTACATGAATTTAATATATGAATGTACTTTAAAAAGTATTTAATTACCATATATTGTATGCGTACAAGAGTTTTATATTATTATTATTATTATTTAAATATATTAAATTTTTATAATATTTTTTTCTCTCTCTTATATTTTGTTCTAATAATTTTTTTAATGAGGTTTTAATGAGACTTGACATATATAAACCATGAAATTTTTTTTAAATAAAATATTAAAATTACTCTATTACTCAAATAAACCAATCTCAAATTAAAGTTGTTCCTTAAATAAACCATTTTTCCTATAAGGGAGTCGATTCAAATCAACTCCTGTTTTACTTTTAATCATTTATTTCGAAGTCGATTTAAATTGACTTTCACTTTTTTTTAAAAAAAAAAAAGGATTCGATTTGAAGGAGTCTATTTGAATCAACTTGGGAGAAAAATTCTAAAGATCTCACTGTGTACCAAGGTTCAGGAGAAAAGTAAGGTTTCATTGTATGATATGTTTGTTTATAGATGCGTTTTATGGATGTCTTGTTAATTGTACGTCATTTTTTTTAGTTATTGTTACTAACTTTATTCTTTAGGAGAAAAGTAAAGTTTCATTGTATGATATGCGTGTTTATGACCTGGAATAATTTTCTTTAATTTGGAAGTCGATAAGTCGATTTAAATCGACTTCCGTGCCTTATTATGGATGTGATTCATTTTGTTGACTTTATTATTTTTTTATGACTAATTCTTGTAGGTATGAATAAGGTAATAAACTTACTAAAAACAACTTAACAAAAAACAACATAACAGTAACAAGTCATCAATAAATTTTTTCATAAACTCTTTAATAACATGGAAAACATGAAACAGTACATAACAAGTCATCCATAACAATCATGACACTATACCACTAGGCACTAGCATTTATATGTGGACACTCACGTCTCGTGTGACCAAGCTGACGACACATGCCACAACGTCTTACCCTATTTGGTTCAACTTTGTCTAACTCGTTTGGAATACGAGTAGAGATAGGTTGACCTTCAATGATACATCTCATTATCGGATTTGACAATATGGTATGTTGACTTGGCTGAGGCCACAAATTCTCATTAGGCAGGGGTCTGACTTGTCCCATATACACGTGAGAAACATGCTCCATACTATAAAGAAGATGAACATAGCTAACCCAATCAAGTTGTGTATGATGGCATGCTGCTACTACATGGCAACAAGAAAAGTGCAATGCCTAGAATGCTCCGCAGTCGCAGGTCTTCACCTAAGTCGACCCTGAAGGTCCTCTGGCTATATGCCCCAGTCCAGTCATACACCAACACCTTATAAGTCATGTCATATTGACTTATTAGTCTCACATGCATGTTTTCCCTCAAACGACTACTAGCCTCAATCACATGTGACAAATACTCACAAAACTTTGCTCTTGCCCTTAGCTGAGCATGTGTGCTCTTCCCTCTGTCATAGAATATCTTCACTAACTTATAGTAGTGGTCTTGACTATAACCATGATTAGAAGAGATCATGCCTCCTTCAATACATTATTCCAACACTCTAATAGATTTGTGGTCATGTTGCCAAAAACAATGTCCTTCGTCAGCATGTTGAGCCCACCATTCAAGCGGGATCCTGTCAATCCACTCACCCATCGTCAAATCAATACTAATCATCACACCTCTCTAGTGGAGATACCCAAAACGTGACTGACTATACGTCTCGTTCTTCAGTGCCTTCTTTGTTTTATTGTCCTTGAAGTGGGTGCCAAAATTTAATGTTAAGTGAATTGCACATAACGCATGATACGCTCCTAGAGCATGCCAACCATTATTTTCATCTTGTAGGGTTGCAACGATAGAGGCATGTATGTCAAATAAAAATGTTAAGAACAAAGCAATTAATAATATATAGAAGAACAATTAAAGTAATTAAAAAATGTTAAGAACATGGCAATTAATAACAGAGTAATTAATAACAAGTATAAGGACAATAAATATACCTACCCGATATAACAAGAATGCTTGGTTGTGGTGTTACATGTTATCAAACATACTTGAAGAAATAAGGCCATGCCTCCTTTGTCTCCTGCCCCTCGACAATTGCAAATGCAATAAGAATAATTTGATTGTTCCCATATTGAGCAATTGCCATCAATAGTAGTACTCCATCATACTTCTCATACAGATGTGTGTCATCATTTAAAATGAATGATTTGCAGTACTTAAATGCCTCAATGCATGTTGGAAATGTTCAAAATACTCATGGGAACATCATAACATCATTAAAAACCAAACCATTGTCAATATAAGACACAATTTGTAAGTGCACAATCGAACTTGCCATAAATCCATGTGCAAAACAATTAATAATAGATAGAAGATAGAAGGACAATTAAAACTAACATGTAGAAGAATAATTAGTTACTATTAAACTAAAAATAAATGGAGTGTCAATTAATAAATCACATATAAAAGAACAATTAAGGTATCAATGGAAGAACACTATTTAACTAATAAAAAGGTTAAGAACAGAGCAATTAATAACATATAGAAGAAAAATTAAGACGTCAGTGAAAGAAAACTATAAAAGTCCTTAAAAAGGTTAATAACATAGAGATAAACATATTTCATAACAAAAACAATAACAAATAAAAGGACAATAAATATTATCTGCCACGTAATATTGTAAACCCATAAAAAATGTAAGGAGTTTATTATATGATTCCTCCCAATTGTCATATATCATAGCAATCGTCCTCTGCTTCCCAAGCCAACACATCTTGTATGACGGCATCAAGTTCAATTCATTTTGAACATCTGCATGCAGCACTTTGAAAGTTGTATCTGGATCAGCTTTTACAATCAAGTGTATGATTACACAGACAATCTTTGAATCTAGTTGCCAGTGGCTCTTTGGTAAACTAGAAAAGAAACAAGTATGTTTATTAGTAAACTTCCTCACCTCCCAAATTTGGGACTTCTCCCATAGAGTCACCCGAATTGACTAGGGACATCTTTGTTCTGCCATGGTGCACTCACATCGAAATTTCTCTTTGCCAGACTCAAGGACTTTGTTTTGCATGCCTTTGCAGAGGCTATAATTTTTAATGGCAAACAACACAGTTTCCTTGTTTGGGAACAGTTGACCCATATACAAATCATTGCTGGCTCCTGACCCTGACTCCAATGCTGATGTTGATAATGCTATTGGTGCTGATGCTGATCCTAAACCTTCGTTACGCGTTGAGGCTGAGTTTGACATTGAGTGGTGTAGTAACTGGGAAGATGGTAAGGTTAAGGCTACGATTGAGGATGCGGTTGTGGCTCTGGCTGAGCCTGATAGTAACTCGGTATACCTCATAGAGGTACTCGTGTCGACTGCACCACAACATCATCACCATCGTCGTCATCACTAGCACCACCATAGTCATGATTATGATAATAGTCACCACCTAACATTAGATGAGGGACATCTTGACAAGATATGCAAGGCTTGGAGACTGTGCATGATAAAGGATCAGAGGAGGGCAGGAATTGGTGTTCGGCACAAACGATGGACCAACATAGGAGGCACCAAAACTTGAGTGAACATCTTTAAGCTCAACAAGGAGCTTAATGGCGATGAGTATGTTGTTAAACTACTTCTGCGTATGAAACATGTGCCTAACATAGTCGTCCTTCTTAATTTCAAATGAACGAAACTTTAGGATGTGACTAACGCCAATGGGCATCCTATATAACACTTTCTTAACGATCCTATACCCCCAAACTCTTCAACTATAATGGAATGGAGTTGTGACAAAGTAATAATTGGGTATACAACCACCCAAGATTGTTGTGAGAAATAAAAATGAATTTCATCTTATTCCTTTTTTTCCCCAACCATTATAAAACACTAACATCTCTACTAACTACTTACTCATTTTTTTCTCTAACTCTCAAACTCACACAAAAACCACATTGGACATCTTTACAAATGAGCATACACCTCTTTTTATAGATATGACTTTAACTCTTTGTACAAAGGAGTCGATTCAAATGGACTCCTTCAAGAGTCGATTTGAATCGACTGTCATTAAAAAAAAAAAAGTGGAAGCCAATTTAAATTAACTTTCAAATTTAAATAAAAAAAAAAGGTAAAACGTGAACCGATTTGAATCACTTCCTCTATAAGAAAAATGATTTATTTTAGGGAACAACTTTGACATTGATTTATTTGAGTAATAGAGAAATTTTAATGTTTTATTTTTAAAAAAAATTTCTATAAACAAAGCATTGTCAAAATTTTATAGTATATTTTTTTTTAAGTTCTTACTCTTGTTTGGGTCGAAGCTTTTATTCAATAAAAATTGTTGAATTTATTGGGAAAAAATATTTTTGAGATAAAAGATGTGAAATTGAACCATTTTTAATTAATTAACATGGGTTAGTTAAGGTAATAGATATTTTGACTTTTTAATCAAAGAGATTGAGGGTTCGAGTCCTGAAAATGAAAAAAAACTTTTATTGGGAGATCTTTATCCTCTTTACGGGATCCTAATCAGGTTGAGATGAGTTAGTCAATTAAGTTTTTGATAATAATATCTGAAGTTAGTGATTTAATTGAAAAAAAAATTACTTTTTTGATGCAATGTATAATATACCACAATAGCACAATGATTATTTTTTTTATATGGATAGTATATATCAATTAAACTATATATAATCAATGCAAACAATACTTGATTGGATTAAAAAGTCAAACGAAGTCATCCAAAATTCAAACCACATCCACTAAATTTCACTGGTAATTGCTTTGCATGAGATGAATCCCATCACTCACACGGTAGTGGACTTTATACTTCTCCAATATTGAAAAAGAAACAAAAGCTTGGCTCTGAAAAAACACGTAGTACCCAAAATTAGTTGAGAGACACGATGTGAAATGATGCGTAGCCCACAATATAGGCACGTATATCAAACTCCAATAATGTGAACACAGTTTATTCCTATGGATCTAATTAAGTTGCATAAGTTATATCTTGAAAGCTGTGTGACATGTATCTATTGCATTTTAAGTGTGAGAGTTAAAATTTTATATATAAAATTTAAATTAAGTGAAGAATATATATTTAAAAAAATTTATAAATTTAATATTTTAAATTAAAATATTACGTTTAATTTATTTTATATTTCACTTAACTCCTTTGTATGAATCTTGTCCCATTTTAGATTTTTTTCTCTTCGCTTTATCCAATAGTATGCATATAGGTAGAGTCACGAATTGCATGAAAACATCATCAATTGAAGTCGGCAATTTTTCAACGTCTAGAAGCATGTATGCGGCTGTCAGTGAAGAAAAAGTAAAGGAAGCTACGCGCAAACTGAAAGAAAAAATTGGGTTTCCATATGATGCTTTTCTTCAATTTTAAAGGAAATTTGACTAGAAAAGGACCTTGACCTTCTTGAACTTAATTAATTTACCAGAACTTGGATTGGAACTTGCTTCTCTCTACAATTTGATCAACTTGAATATTGTCCCCAAAACTCAACCTTTGCGACTCACTATAATTAATGAAGACGTGCCAGTTAAGTTTGTGAACAGTTCCACACACACATATATAAATAAATGTTATTTCTATTCATTTATAATATTATTCAAAGGGATTTAAGAAATGTCTATTAATTGTTGGTCGGAACTTGAAAATGAGTCTCAACTAATGGTTAAAAAGATTGAAGGTACTATCTTCTCAAAGATGTTTTTATAACTAAGTAAAAATAACTTTTCTAACTAGATTTAAATTCTTGATGTTCATCACTGTCGTGCTTTGTCTTTATCATATTCCTTTATATTTAATTATCATTATCTCATATAATATAAAACACCTTATTACCATTTTCATTTTTAGTAAAGTTTTCCTTCAAAATAACAATATAGTAGTTTCTCACGTATTTTGTATGATAATTACTCTTCTGTACTAAATTTGTTTATATTTAACAAATTTTAAAATTAAAAGTCATTGAATTTTATTATCATGTCATATTTTAGACGATCTTTACAAAATTCTCACTAGTCAAATTATTGAAATAGTGAACTTGAATGATGATTTCTCGTGTCCCGCAAAGTATTTACCCTTCTCTACTAAAATTGTGTTGGAAATAAAGAGGTAAATATTGGAAGCCCAAAATATGGGGATACTTAAACCATGGGTTAAGTGAGTAATATAAAACGGGTAAGACATCTTGAACCAAAACCTTAAAACTATGTTGGAGAGTTTTTTAGATTATGGAAAGAATGAACTAGAAGGAAAGGATAAGGCAATGACTTGAGTCAAGCAAACTCTTGTTTGGGTTTGGATGTTTAATGAGAGAATGGAAGAGAAATGTTCTCATTCCCTTCTTCACCTCAACAAAGTGAGAGTTTTGGGTGGTGTGGGAGGGAGAAAGTAGACCCTCGTTAACCCTTTCACTCCCTCCACTTAAATTTCTTCTAAACAAGGGGTCACTTAAGTTTGGTCATTCCATTATTTGTCACTTTTTTTTTTTCATTCTCCCAAGTACACCTTAAATACATACTCTTTACTTAATTTAAATTTTATTAATGTGAGATTTAAACATTTACACTTAAAACACAACAATCTCACTCTCAAGTGTGAGACTTAACATTAGTATGCTCCCCTCAGTCACACCCTGCACAAACACGCACCAATTGAGTTGCCACATCTCCGGTGCAAACTTTGTGAATAAATTTTAGGCCAAGTTTAAATCATCGATTTTGATACCATTTGTTAAGCTTAAAACAGTAAAGGAGCCCCAAAATTTGAAAAAACTTAAATCATATAACACGTCTGTCAGTTCGTTATTTTTCATGCAATTTTCGGATCAATTCATACCAAATAACACGTCTGTCAGTTTAAATCATATATGTGTCATGTGATGCCCACATTCGTCCCAATACGCAAGGAAAGGTGTATGCATTAGCATCACACAATGAACGTTACATGCTTCATCTAAAAGTTACATGGGCTATGCACTATTTTTGTGTGTGTGTGTGTGTTTTTTTCTCTTTTTGTCGTATCAATTAAAGTGCCGGGGGAAGACCATAAAACTGGTCCAGGAGGTAATTAGTCAAGTCATGTAACTACCACTTAATTTATAATATGGTGGAGTAACATATGTGAGATCATCAAGTTTACATAATCCACGATGGCTATATACCTCTTTTTTATTGCATATTTTTCCAAAGGAAACTATATCATGGGTAGTCTTGTCCATGCGTGCAATCATGTTTTACGTTATTTAGGATTTTATAATTGAAAGTCAAAAGAAATAAACTTTAAATATTGCATTAGTTTATAAGAATAAAGTGGACTTGAGCTTTAATTTACTCTTCTACTAACTTGTAAAAGGTGAAAGAGTGCATATAGTATTAATTAAAGATATGTACAAGTTATTGGATGGATTTGTTGCTTTTCAATGTTACATCTTGCTCTTAGTGCTCCTCAAGAGGCCATCATAATTAACTTTGTAGGTCAACTTAGGTCAAGCACTTTATATTTATTGTGGGGTTAATAAGATACGCAAGATCATATTTGCAATCAAATATTGTAGGTTTTGTTTGGATTTTGTATTATTTCTTGGCTACGATGAGAGAATAAACTATAGTTAAATTTAAGGTGATTTCTCAATGAGTAAATATTTTATGCTATTTTATTATTTACTTTTTATAATTTTTATAACTAAATTCATCAAATTTTATTATCATTTTAAAATTTAATATGACATATTGATCAATTATATGATCTAATATGATAAATTAAGACTTTTCAATATAATATTTGTAGAGAAGTGCATTGTAAGCTCAAATAGTCTGCAAATCTCTAAACCTCTTATAAGTTGACTCTTTCAGTGATTTGACTAATAAAAAGTTTATTACAATTATATAAAACATAAAATGATAATAAAATTCGATGAATTTAATTGTGAAAATTATCAAAAATGAATAAATTAAGTAACGTAAAATATTTACAACCAACCACCAAAAATTAATTAATAGTCTCTTTGTAGAACGCTAGCTACGCCCTTAATTTCCACGTGATTTCTTTGGATTAATAATATGTAGTGTGTTATTGCGCCATGTATTTTCATATGAAGAAACGTATCTGCATTTGCAAAATGCTACCAATAAAATATAAACATCCAATTTGCTATGCAACACGGAGACAACCCTGTGGGTCAATATTCCTTCATAACATTGGACGAAATTGCTCCCACATAAGGCAGCGTTGGAGATATATATGTGATTATTACGTCACGGAAACCACTTGAACAGTTCTCTAATAAAGGTTGTTGAGTCTCATTCCACTAATTAAAATGTTCCCATATATATACATAACATTGCTTGCAACAGACCCAAGTAAATAAATGCTCAACTCAAGAATTGGTCAAATTAGGGAGTCCAAATTCATTATAAATAGGGAGAATAGAGGAATTAGAAGGATATGAAAATTGTTATTGTCTCGATCCTACCTTTCTAGGATTTCTATTACTTCTCTCTTAGTATCATCTCCTCCCTTAGGAGGATTTTTATCCATCACTATCCCTTTTCTTTTGTAATTCAAGCACAAAAAATGCAGAAACAACCAAAAATATTTCATTAATCTCTACAATTCTGCCTATTATAATTTCACCTCGTTACATTGCATAATTTATAGAAGTGTAAAATTATTTTTTATGTTGTAATTAAACCTGACCCAGTGTTATAATATTTAATTTTTATGATCTTTGATTAAACGTTGATGATTTTGTACTAAGAGAAGCCTTTTTCAGTTTTTTTTCTTTTATCGTAGTTTTAAAAAATTACTTATTATTATCAAATTATCAGATATTTAATTAAAAACCTTATAAAAGTTACTATAATTATTCTAATGATAAGAGATTTGAATAATATGCATGAGGTTCTAGATTCAAAGTATCATTTAATGTAATTTATAAAGTAAAAAAAAACCTAATCGAAATAAAATAGAGGAGATTTGATTCAATAAAAAACAATAAATTGGATGCTCAAGTTTTAATGGGGTTAGTTTTGAAGGCAATATATAATATGAATTTAATTACCATATAATATGAATAATGACCAGAGTTAATTTACTATTGGCCTTTTTGTGTACATGACAAATGAAAAAAAAAAAAAAAAGAATCTCTAACTGAAAAAACAACACGAATTGCCCCCCCCCCTCTCTCTCTCACACACACATTAAGGTATGATTCACTAAAAATAATGAGATAATAGACCGTATAAGTAGATTAACCTAACTAACGATTACTCACTTTTTTTTTCTAAAAAAATAAATAAGTAACTTATGGTGTACTAAAATGAAAATTGAGATACTAGGCTAGAGTGTAGGTAAATTGACCTAACTTAAAATTGATACTCGTTTTGAGATCAAAGAGCTGTTAGAAATAGTATTTGACGCCTATTTGAGCAAATTTAGCTAAGACATCTGTTTTTTTCTTTTTTGGGGTCTAAACTAAGACAATTAGTTTCATTTCATTCATGAGGATTCCGCTGCGAATAGAACATGGTTGGGCTAAAAAATTAGACCATACAATGCAAAGCCCATTAGATAGCCTTATGTTTTTGTCAAAGCCCATAAGTTAGCGTTCGAATGGAAGTTTGAAAATTGGTGACTATAACACATATAGCACACAAAATAAATACAACAAAGCCCATAAGTTGCCCTTGTTTCGTGGTCAAAACTTATAAGTTAGCCCTTAAATAAAGGAAACAAACAAACCCACATGCCTTTTCAGGCCCGAAAGTAAACTAATCGAATATCCACGCAAAGAATTTTAAACTATGTTTTGGGTTTATAGCTGAACAAAAAAACGTACACGGGCTTTAGTTTTTGTTCATAAATAAACGGATTATACATAACTAGCGGATCTTTGACCAAAAAGTAAAAAAAAACCTAGCATGTCTTTTTTTTGTCTATCGAGCATAGATATTAACAGAAAAAGAAAGAGAAGCAATTTTGAAATTGTTGATAATATTTAAAATAGCTAAAATGTTAAAAATTAATAATTTATAAAAGATTAAAATTGTCAAACAATTAATTATGATTGTAGTGGGTAGTTATATTTCCTTTTCTAGAAAAATCAATAGTTTTATTTTGAACAATGGTTGAGTCACCTAAAAAATCAACTCAAAAATCAACTTAACCATTTTGATAAATGATACTTATCATTTATAAAGATAAAATAAGAATAAAAATGTCAAATGTCATTCTTAAGAGTGAGTCAATTGATTTGTTAGTTAATAAGTTTGTCTCCTAAACCATTTTCCTTTTTTTTTTAAATCATACATGATAAAAAACCAAGTTATAATATAAAGTAAAAAAAGAGATTAATTTTTACACATTGACACTAACGTGGTAAAAAGAATTACATTCTCTAATCATGTACCACCACATACATAAGAGTGTCTAAGTCTTTCACTCATCATATTAAAAATCTTTTATATGACAATGTATAATTAAATTACAATATACAATTCTTTTATACCTATCATATATCATTCCATAAAAGTCAAATCTCAACAACAAGAAGACACAGCTACATAATGAAAATGGGTACGTACATTTACCATATACTCACCCCTCCCTTTTCTCATGTTTCATCAAAGGACATCTTCAAAAAGATTGAGAGAGAGGTTGCGTTAGTAAAAGCTTGATTGCGTAAAATGGGGAGAAAAGATTAATTAAAAATGCGTTGGTGACCGTTAAAAAATAAACAAAACCCAGACCAATTCAATTGAGTCGGCTGTATCATAGACGCATGAGCTTGACAGACAAATCACAAAACCAAAATCAACTTACCCAATTTTGAGGAATACTCTGTGGTCTCATTTACAAAGTATGGGGTCCATCTCAGTGAGAAATAGAACAAAAAAAAAAAGATAGAAATGGTGACTCTGCACTTGTGTGAGTGTTGGTGTGGAATGTCTATTAAATTGAGTATAGAAACAACATTATTCATTTGGTTAATGTGAAAAGGATGGAGGAAATTATTAACGTTGGCAATCAATAATGAATTTTATTATATTATTTTTTCACATGTTATTGTTAAGTGTGACATTTTATTATTAATTTTATTAACTATTTATGTTATGCATAAATTTCACTTTTTTAAGAATGATAAAAAATCACACATAATAGTATTATCTAAAAAATAACCAGAAAATCCATGTCCCTCGCTCTCACTCGACAGTACATATCCATATCCTGCTTAGCAGATTTCCAGAAGCACATTTGCTACATAGTTTTAAAAAAACGTACGGAATTCTCTTAATCAACAATTTCATAATATCAAACATGTCATTTGGCTGTGTATCTTAATCTAAATATATAATAATTACACCATAATTGTAGTGGCCCATCTCCAATAAAATTAAGCAGGTGCTGTCCTACTGCTATTTGCCAAGTACTGAATAAAAAAGCAGAGACAGAGAGGAGAGTTTGTTACGTGCGGCATACTGCTCTTATGTTTTGGTTCCAAGTGTAAATTGATCCTTGTGGCGTGTTACGACTTCCAATTGAAATTTTATTTGCACTCATTGTCTATCTGACTTAAATCACTACAATTCAGCATACGCTATTCTACTTCTTTTTTGACCTATAGGATATGGGATATAGGATATGTTGGGGATAGAGTTAAAAATGGTGATGTTGGGGAATATAGGATATGGGATAAAAATTGAACTATACAGTACTAATAGCGTAAGATTTGGATTCTCTCGTGTATGAAATAATTGTGATTGATCATATTATGAGAAAAAGAAATGCATAAACATTCAAATTGAGTTTACTAAGTTATTAGAAGAGGGTTTACCTTAGTTTCTTAATATTTATTTACATATAATTTGTGCATATCAAATAGAATTTAACTTCCTCCGTTGCGCCATCAGCCGTCAATCCATTGCGTCATCTTCTCCTTTGCCTCAAGGTATCTTACCTCCTGCCAGTGTGCACTTGTTACCTTTGTAACACCCATGTTTCCACAACTACTCTTCGTTGGTCTGTTTTGCGATCATCTCCACCACTTGGATTACATCCACTCATCCTTCCCTTCCATTCCATAACCTTTGTCCCCCATGACCACCACCGAAGTCTCCCTTCACCTCAGATTCCTCCTGCAAACCCACTATGTTTTCTCCGTCTCTCTACCACATCACTTCGCTAGCGACCTCAACGTTCTGCTCAAAGCGAGATCATGGAGACAGAAGTAAAAGACAACGATGAAGACGATGACATGTCTAAACTTTATGAATATAAAGCAACTCCAAAAATTTAGGACAATTTAATGTAAAGATAAAATTATGATTTGTAGAATGTGTGATCAAGTCCAAGAAGGTGCGTTTCACTACTGAGAGGTGAGAGAAGGATTTTTTAGATATCTATGGCCTTGTTTATAATATAGTATGTTTCATTGGAAAAAATTATGAATTTATGGATATTTTGTCTGAAATCACCACCTCCTGTGACAGTTTCAGACATCTGAATTTTTTTTATAGTCTGAAATTGCCCTGTGACAATTTCAGGCCTGTTTTTAAATTAAAATTAGTTACCGCCCTTCATAAAATACCAAATAAAATGTTAAAACTTTCATCTTTACAATGAAAAAGGTTTTCATTTTTAATTTCTTACTATCATGTGACTTAAAGATTGGCCCACAATTCAAACAATTAAAATTGTGATTAAAGTATAATAAAATCACAGGATATATAAATGAAAAAGATATTCCAATTTGTTTGCCCAATTGTATTTACTCCAAATTTAAAAATAATGGGAAAACGCGTTCAAGTTAGAGCACAAAATTTACTTCTATTCCGGATTTACCTGCACAATAATAATGACAGTTTATGTACATCATCACTCTTGGGAAAAAAAAAGACCCTAATTTTTTCTGAAAAATCGGGCAGGGAATTAAAACGAAAGAACTAAACGACAAACAACCCTCTCTCTTTCATGTCAATTGTCAATATAGTATTTTCTTAATTACTAACTAATTATGCAACGACCTCTTGTTGACATTCTTCAGCGGGACCAACGGGGAGGTTAGCGTTACACGTGGCATCACCTTGCCACGTCCACACAATGTCCTTCAGCGCCGGCCTAACGTCCTCCTCACAGAACTTAACGTACTCCAACGTGTCACCGGCGGACTTCGAGAACTCCACGACGGCCACCTCCGGCGCCACCTCGAACACCTCCGCCGTCACCGTCAGGCTCCCCTTCCTCCCCTCCGACGGCCCCTGCAGCCTGATCCTGAAGTCCTTCACCTCCGCCACCCTGAAGCTCATCCCCTTCGCCGCCGCCTTGATCTTCGCCACGATCGCCGGCGCCGAACACCTCGACGTGAACATCGATCCGCTCCTCCTCTTGCTCTCGAACAGTCCCGATAAATCGAACCCGGAGGACATCGAAGAGATGAACTCGAAAGCGTTGAAGAATTTCGGCGAAGAAACCTTGTCTTCACTTTTCGTTCTAGAATCTTCCATCACGATTTCTTCGCCGTTCTTTCCGGTCTCTTCCAATTCCAACGGAGCCGGCGCCGAAAATCCTTTCCGGAACCAAGGAACACGCATAATCGCCGGAATCGTGGTCCTCCTTGCCGGATCCGCCACCAGGATCTTCGAAATCAGCCTCCGAGATTCCGGCGAAAACCACGGCGGAAACTGAAACTCCGCTCTGAGAACCTTATTATACATCGTCATGAGATTCTCGTTGCGGAAGGGGAGAAACCCTGCGAGGAGCACGTAGAGAATGACGCCGCAGGACCACGTGTCGGCCTTGGATCCGTCGTAGCCTCTCTTCCGGAGAACCTCCGGCGCCACGTAGGCAGGGGTGCCGCACTGCGTGTGGAGGAGGCCGTCGTATCGTTGCTGCTCCGGGATGGCGGAGAGGCCGAAGTCGGAGATCTTGAGATTCTCGTCGTCGTCGAGGAGGAGATTCTCCGGCTTGAGGTCGCGGTGGGAGACGCCCCTGCTGTGGCAGAAATCGACGGCGCTGATGAGCTGCTGGAAGTACTTGCGGGCTTGATCTTCCCTCAGCTTCCCTTCGGAGACCTTGGCGAAGAGCTCGCCGCCGCGGACGTACTCCATGACGAAGAAGATCTTGGTCTTCGTGGCCATCACTTCCTTGAGCTCCACGATGTTCGGGTGCCTCACGAGGCGCATCACCGAAATCTCCCGCTTGATCTGCTCCATCATGCCTTCCCTCTTCACCTGATCCTTGTTGATCACCTTGATAGCGACGCTCTCACCCGTCGCTATATGCTTCCCGTAGTACACCTTCGCGAACGTCCCTTTCCCCAGAAGCCTCCCCATCTCGTACCTCCCGAACACCGTGCGGCACTCTTCCATTGGTTTCCTGTATGTTGTAACTAACTAACAAACAAACTAGCTACTACTCTGTTTGAATTGTAACTGCCGAAGTGAGCTAGTTACTCTGAGATGGTCTGATGTGCAAGGCCATGGCCATTTTTTTGTTTTGTTTTTCCTTATTCTTTCTTCTTGTTGGGAGTGGGAATGGAATAATTTTGATCGGGTTTACAGAAGAATATTAGCGAGTAAAGGGGGGCTGTGGTTTTCTTTATTTAGTTTTTCAAAAAATTGTATGGTTGATGGGGGAGGTAGATATAGGGAGAGTGATGGATGTGGCTAGGAGTGGGGAACAGGAAAGAATGGGAGGGAAGGAAGGAAGGAAGGGCTCCGATCCATTGGAGCATCCGGTATTTTGATTTCCTTGTGCTTGCAAAGCCCATTGAATGAAAATATCCCCAAATTTTATAAACGCATATCAGAAGAGGACACGTTCTGTGTGGTGGGGTCTTATATTTTGCCTAAAAAAGTAGGAAAAGAGAAGATAAAATAGAAAATGGTGGTTGCTTTCTCATATTATAAATAATTTAATTTGATCTTTTTTACACTTTACACATTATTATTTATTATTATCATTATTATTATTATTGTTTTTTTTCTATTTCCTTTTCTTTTCTTTTAAATGATTAGAGTAAAATTAGAGCTCTTGAAAATTTTATAGGATTCATTTAGATGTCAAAATTAGGATTATAATATAGAATTTTAAATTTATCTTTTTTTACACTTTACATTGTTATTTCTTATTATTATTTTAGTACATGTGTCATATATACAAATTATTTTAGATTTATTGACACTATTTTTATATAAGTTTGTAACTTTTATATATTATATTTTTAAATGTTTGGAGCGTACAATAAGTTTAACACTTAAAATTAAAATTTAAACATATTTATTCTGTCTATTTTTAGTTGTCATTTTTTTACTTTTAAATATATTGTTGACTAAATATATTTAAATGTATTAGTCAATAGTATATTTAAAAATAAAAAATAATAATTAAAAATTGACAGCAAAAATATTTAATAAGATTTGATAAAAATAATTTGAATAAAAAAATTATGTTCAAAACAATGGTAAACAAATTTAAATATTTTTTAGTACATCAAAAATTTAAATATTTAATTAATATATATTATTAAATTTAGATTTATTAAATAGTTAAATCGTAATTGCCGCCGCCGCGGCTTGTGCCCGCACTCACCAGTCACCACTCAGTGATGCTGAGTGCAATAAATAATTAATAATTTAATAATTAAATAAATAGAAGACTAAGAAAACAAGGGACTTGTGTTTAGTTTTGTTTTTGTTTATTCCACCAATTGGTTTTAATTCATTATCTGAATCAATCGTATGGTCCCAAAGATTCCACATGGTGCTAACTGGATTTGGCTTATGTGATCGACTTCTCAATAAAGTGACTGCTCTGTTTAGGGCTAATGGGCGACGACTTCTATATAATCACAAAACGCAATAATGCATTTGAGGGGCCACTATGAAATAAAATAATAATTTGTTTTTCAATTATTGGCGTTATTAACTGATATGTAATTTTTTTTTACAAATTCTGCATTTAAAAACTTAATCAAATTAATTTTGTCAGTAGTTTCGAGTTATCCTTTCGCCATAGTAATATCATGCCATTATTTGTAAGTAGATGTGAAGAGGATAATTTTTCAATAATCCAGTTCATACCCAAAATTGCTTATTCTAAACATAAAATACATGGATTCGAAATTTTCAGGCATGAAGTGTTTTTTTAAGAGAATATAATACCTGATTAAAATTATTGATAAAAAAATAATTTAAATTTCATAAACTGTGAACAATCCAACGATATATTGTTAGAACAATTTGGTTAGAATGAGATGACTTATAACTTTTACCTCGGGACAAGTTTTAACTATCAAGGTTAAAGTCTTAAAGAATATGATAGTAAATGAGTGTTGATTTGATAGAGGTGGTACATGTAAAAGCTTTTTGGTACCCTAGTCAGTGTATAGTCCAAGTAGTAAGCGACTTGATATCGTTTAAGCAAAGTCCCAAGTTCGGACAAAGCCATAGATATCGGACATACAACTTAAAAAAAATTAGAATATATTTTATCATAATTGTGACTTTTGCTTATATATTCAATGTGAGCGACTATTTATACTTTGTAATCATGATTGAGATTATCATAAGACTATTAAACTCTCATTTAGTCATTTATGTTTGAGTAAATAAATGTGCTCATGATGTCTAATAAAAATTAAATAAGTTACTTTCTTTTTCTCACGCAAATATATGTTTGATGCTTGAGTTGTGTGAACTTTGGGCATATATGCATAGAGCCAAGTTATATGTACAAGTGAGCTATAGGGTTCTCAACCAATTCTAACGTGAAGGAATGGGTTAATTCGGAGTTACCATTGAACCGTAACATATATCATATATGTCTAATAATTCATTTATTTATTTATTTTTTGATGAATTGTTGTTGTACGAGAATCAAATTCCAAATAAACAAATTTTCGAATAATTCTCGCTATTCAACACTGACTTCCATCATTAGAACCACAATGGGTCCCAGGCTACTAGTGAGTGAGAATTTATTTATATAATAGAGACATTTATTTATTTAAAAATATATTTTAAAATTTTTATCTTTTAAAATTATTTATCGGTTTCTAGCTGCAATAATTCATTTTCGTTTTTACATACCCAAATAAAAAGGTAATTGACGTATTTGTTAGCCAAAAAAAAACAAAAAACACTATTGGGTTTGATTTGTGAAATGCAAGTATGTAGACACTTCGCGGTCTATTTTTCCTTTTAAAAAAACATATATATTATTGATTTATCTGTGTGCTGGGTTCATCCGCTCCACATAATTTGTGGTAAAGAAGTAGGGATAAGTAAGGTGTTTCTTTGAATTTGTGTCGGGATTGGAACGTCACAATCAAAACGCAAGTAGGTTAAAGTCGTTCATGTTGGTGAACGGTGAGTGTCGTCTGCACAATGCGCAACTTGCAGTCCACGCCACAAGCAGTTCGTTACAAACCGGCGCGAACCAGTGTGGGTTAGCTGTGGGGCCGGTGGCACGTGGGGTCACCCTTCAGGGTCACGGGACTAACCAACCATAATAACCACTTTTTTTGTTCTCAAAATTCTGTTTTTGTCCCCGCACAGCCCTGTATAAGTGACAAGTGTCCTTGAACCTTTGAACCCTTTCATCATTTTTCCACCGGGATTTTTGGGATTGGGGTGATGACACTCGACAGATGGCACTTCACGTACTGTAGTTAAAATTGACTATTTTCATATGTTCTTTTTAGTGGGATAATACTCATTTTAATTTATGAAAATGTAAGTCAGAATTTCTTTAATTTTTTAATTTTAATTTTTTAATATCTGAAATTATAACTTATAGATTAAATTAGCCAATCAGTTAATTATATTATCGCATTTTCATTTATTTAACACATTAATAGAGATAGTAACAATACCTATGAATGAGTTGTAGATGGTGGTAAATAAAGCTGCAAAAGCAACTATAATTTGTAATCCAAAGTATCGTCCATATTTTTTGTTTTTAGTGTTGTCACCCAATTTATGTTATTATCACATTATCATGTGAAAAATTAGTGAAAACATTATAATATAATAATAATAATTAAGAGACTAATTTGACCTACAACTTATAATTTTAATAATTAAAAAATTAAATTTTAAATTTTAAGAATCAAAGTGAGTCAAAGGACCAAAATAAATATTTTCCCAATTTTCAAAAAAATCAACCCATTTCTACGGTGTTTATATTTCATCTTCTTCAAATACTTTATAGTTTATGTGAATTTTTCACCGTCAAATGAGAAATTAAGATTAATATATTACTTAAGTCAAAAAAAATAAAAAATAAAGGTAAAAAGTTATATATGACAAAGTCATGTAAAAAATTTATTTGAAATGATACATTCCTCTTTAGATTGGTTATCTCATGAGTGACATAGTCATCCATTTTTAACGAGTTCATTGTTTCAATGAAAATGACACACATCTAAATGATTATATTACTTCACAAGCCATTTTAAATCTTATATTAAGTTGATTACACTCTTAAATTATTTTCAAAAATGCTATTTGCATACTAATATTGGTATAGATATCAAGTTTCTAATCTCACATAAATCATGAGACCTACACTCATATCATGTGATGTGAGTATGAGCTTCATAATATCTGTGAGATGAGAGATTTAGTATTTACAAAAGTTAGCATATACATATATTACTATTCAATTATTTTATTGGTACATCATCATAAATAGAACAAAAAAGTACTAAGACCTAATAAAAATAAACAAAAATTCTCTAAAGTGAAGAATTCACTTTAAAAAAATAAATTGAGATTTTTATAAGTATCATTTTTTACTTTATTTATATAAAAATAAAAAACTTTATTTTAATTTCTAACATAAATTCTCACGTACAAATCCAATAAAAATAGCACGTTATCAACAAGCAGCATAATAATAGCATCTAATTTATTGTTTTAATTTATCACATGATCCATCGATTTGATACTCTGACCAATAGCACGAATAAGTGGTGTTAGGGTTGACGTGGGGACTGTTTTGCCAACCGTTAAATACTTTGCAGAGGGTTTGCCAAATGACGTAAGGAACTCTTGAGCGTATAGAATGTCATAATTTTAAATGTAACATAGCTTCACATGACATGATTAAGATTATATTAAGTGATTAGAGGATATGTAAGTTCATTGGCTTAGATCAATATGGTATTTAATCCGCTATTATAATTGGTCTTATTTAACCAATAGATTTGTATCTTGTCAGATTTTGGACTCCTCAGCATCTGAACTACAACGACGAGGATAATCTTTCAAATAATTTTTACTAGTGACATGGGAATGTGTGCTTTGCCGAATCCAGTGCTTAATTTGTGGGTGGATGCACTGGCCTAACATGATTAGAAATCGACGGTGCTACTAGGTTCTATTGCCCACGCATTATCTTCATTACTCGAAGTTTATCGCTAACCCCTTTTTTCGGCATCATGCCTAATGTTTGGTCTCATTGTGGCATGAAAACGAGATGACATTGACAAATTTGGATTGAAAAAAAAAATTGCTGTTGAGCCGTAAAACACAAAAACTTGCTAGAATTTGAGATGTCCGATTGATGTAGTGTCATATCCAATGTTATCCGTTTCTACTCACCTCTACATCTCTCTCTCCCCCAGTATTCGATCTTATCACTCATCACATATATTTCAGGTAAATATACAGAGGAACAATTATTTTTGCTGCATAGCATCACTTTAAATTTGGGTTATCTATTGACAAAAACATGTTGGGCTTACCAATAACATTTAGACTGAGTTCTTTAAGTATTTAATTAGAAGTTAGATTTGTGATAGAATTTAGACTAAACATTTATATTAGGAGTTCGGAAGCTGATTAAATGTTGAGACATAATTATACATGGATAATTATTTTAAAAGGTACCACCACCATTAGAGAGAGAGGTTGTGTAGGGGAGAAAAAGCAACTCTATCTTATTTGTCTTGTTTGTCGACCTCTTTGGCTGGATTCTAAAGTGGCTATCATTATTGGATTAGAGCAGTGGTGAGACCGACGAGACTGAGTTACCATCAGCTTCGCAATAATGCATGCCCATAATGCAAGCAAGGCCGACCCTTTTTCGTAACATTCCCAATAATTAATCCATTTAGGAATAATTGTCACTTAATTAACTCATTCTAATAAGAAAAAGAAAGGCTTAGGTGTCGATATGTTTTTATTTTACATGGATCTATCAGCTTTGCACAAATAGTTTGATTTTGTCCAATATATTATTTTGCACATGGATTTGTTGTAATTAACTATCGATGTTACAAATTTTTTCTATTTAAATTTTAAATTTAATATCCTTTAAAAGTGAAATCAACCTACCTATCACTAAACTAGATCACGAAGGAGACCCTTTGATTCAGTATTCAGTATTGTTTTTGAGAATTGATCATCATTCAGCTGGGGGGACGAACTGTTAAAAGCACTTTTTTATTTTTGTGAATTAGGATATTGTGTGTCATGATATGCCGGCATATCATACTTGCCCCATACCCATCCATTTTCACTTCGTCGTTTTAGGCACACGTGGCGTGCCCTCTGAGTGATGTCTCAAGGCAAAGTGCTCCTCTTTTCCATTATGAATCTTTTAATTTCATGGTTACGCTCCATTGCGAATCTTAATCATAGCAAATCTCGTTTCGGCAAAAAGAGAAAAGAAAAAAGAAAGAATATTAATTACGCCACAAAAAAATTAAATAGTATTATGGCTACAGGTATGGCTTATTTTCTCAACCACCAAACATGACTCGTGACATGTCTAACATTTCTGCTAAATACGGCTACAAGATAACATGGCTTATGCACCACATATTATTGCAAATGAAAAATGAAATCAACCATTGGACTAATTCAATGCTTTTCTCACAATCAAATAAATATCGGTTGGGCGGTTGTATATCGATTGTTGTCCCAAGCTACAATGACATTTGTTTCAGTTCAGAGTTTAGGCTATACATTTGAAAGAAGAAGAAGAAGAAGAAGAAGAAGAAGAAGAAGAAGAAGAAGAAGAAGAAGAAGAAGAAGAAGAGTTTAGGCTATACACAAATAATTATTCAATCAAACCATATTACATGCATGACTTTAAAATAAGTGAACATGAAAATTAAATATTTTTACAAATATCACAAAATTCAATTAAATTACATTCAATATATAACAATTAAATTATTTGTTTGAAGAAGAAAAACATTTAAAGGTGGAAAGACTATAGTATAGAGATACTATTAATAGGGCAATAGTCCATTTTCTTTTGTTCAATATTCACATGCTTTGGTTGATTGATGCTATGACTTTGCAAAAGTTATTGAGTTCTTTGACTTTATAAAAATTATTATAAAAAGGTTATAATACTATTATTTAGTAAAAAGAAATGAAAAAATAACTCTTAATAAGCAAAAACTATAAGAATAATGTTTGGTAAATGTATTTTAGATGTTTTTTATATCTAAAATTATTATAATAAACATAAATATTAAAGTGAGTAATAATAATCATTAATATTTAAAGTTATATTAATATTTTAACGTTAAAAAAATATAAGCCAACTCTAAAAAATTAGTTATGAGAGCTATCAAGACCACCCAAACAAATAGCTTTACCAAACTAAGTCATGGTAAACTTTTGAAGAAATCGTTTATGCACATTTTTATTTTTGGTCAAGTATTTATTTATTTTTTCTTTTCGGTCTCGTTTATGTACATTTCTGTCTAAAGAAATATTTGACCGCACTAGGTAGGGGTGTTCATGGTCGGGTTGGCCGATACCCAAACCCGGCCTTATATTTAGATCGGATCAATTTTGAGGACCCGAACCCGACTCTAAGGGCCTTTTTTTATTGTAAAATAAAACTTCTTGCAGTCAAAAACCAATTCAAGAATAAAATGTGCAAAATACGAGCACTTGTGACTGCTATATATCACTATGAATAAACAAAAGGCACATCACAAAATTGAAAGCATGCAAAAGAACAAAAATCAACTCCAAACTGCAATAGATTTGCAATAAAGTTAACTACAATAGATTTGCAATCATGGGATGGGATTGCAAGAATTCAATTCCTTTAATTCTTGTGATTTCTCATAATGGGATGGAAAGGAAAAAAATAAAAAATGCATAATAGTATAGTATATGGGCCACTGGGCCGAGGCCGGTTGGCTTGAGACTAATCCCGAATCCGGTATGAATTAAAATTGGGTTTTGTTTTTTTTAGAGTTTTTTAAAATTGGGTCCGATTAAAATTGGGCCAAATTTGGCTCGAACGCTTCTGGTCAGTCCGGGTTGACGGGCCAGACCAGGTTATGAACACCCCTAGCACTAGGTGATAATTTGGGCTTTGCTTACCTTCTGGGTGGGCCGAAAAGAAGAGTTAAAGCTTCAAAACAACTAAAAGTATGCATTAACTCAAGGGGCCCAGTTTCAAAACAACTAAAAAGGCCAAGCCCATTATCTTTTAGATGAGTTAAATTCCGAAAATAACCTCAACAACCAGAACAATTTTACGGTTTGCTAGAGCAGGAGAGAGAGAGAGAGAGGAGCATATCTGAGAGTGAAGAAGTGAAAGGATTGTGAAGAATGGAGGAAGACGAAGTAGCTGGGTTCGTTACCGCGTACCTGAAGAAGAGAGGGCTCGCGCAAACGGAGAAGATTTTCCACGACGAACTCCAACAAAACAAGAAAAACAACAACACTTCCCCTCTCGAACCTGACATCGCCAAGCACATCCTCGCTTTCTCCCAGTAATTTTTCTCGCGTTTCGAAGATCCTACACTATATTATTACTATGATATAATTCACATTTTGAATTAGGATTTGGTTAGGGAAATTACATATTCAGTATTGTTATACTTTTTTTTGGGGGTTATTTTGTTTGAACTGAAACCCTTGATTTTTGGCAGGTTGGAGAGTGGTCCTGCGAGATTCCATGATGGATATAGTAGGCTAAGATCATGGACTTACTGTTCACTGGATTTGTACAAGGTAGAGCGTCCTTTATTTAATTTGTTAATGTTTTTTATTATTTGAAATTCATGTATAAGACTATTCTGTTTTAGTTGCTGCTGCTATTATTTTTGGTTTGTGACTTGCAGCATGAGTTGCTCCGTGTGCTTTATCCGGTATTTATACATTGCTTCATGGACCTTGTGGCGAAAGGGCATGTTCAGGAAGGTATAAATATATTTCCAACCAAGCTCCCAATGTAGGCCTTCAGTGCAAGTGTTCGCAACATGTGCTTTTTATCATCTGTTCTTCTGTTATGTGATTGTGGTTGATGTTCTCAGCTCGCAACTTTTTCAATACCTTCCGCGAAGATCATGAAATGATGCACCTACGTGACCTTCAAAAGTTGGAAGGAGTTCTTTCCCCTACTCATCTGGAGGTTAGTTGCTTTCTTTTAAGTTCCTTCGAATCTTTGGATCATTAGCCATTAGCACTATAAAATCCTACAATATTATCCTTACTCAGGAAATGGAATTTGCCCATTCACTAAGGAAGAGTAAATTCAACATAAAGATTTGTGAGGTAATATCTCGATTCTCTTCTTATTAATAAGTTTCTTCTTTTTTTCAAAAATAATTAATTCTTATTTTTCTTGTTAGCACTTCACACATATTCAACTAATTTCAGAAATATTGATTCACGATGTTAGGTTGTTAGCCTTTGGTGACAAGTATTTGTAATCTCAGGATATTGTATTTTCATGTTCAGTTGATTAGCTTTTGCATCAGATCTAACTTATTGATTGGGAGGGGAAATTTGGGATGTACCATAGTTCTCTTCTTAATAATGAAGTTATGGTATGCTATTATTGTCCTTTTACCCTTATCATGGTGGATTTGGCTTGAATGAGGGGTTAATAGAAGTAACATGCGAATGTGAAGATTAGCCTATATTATTTGTTTGATCAATGTATGAAATTCATTAACCCCACAATAGATTGGACTACTTTTAGAGAAATGGCTTTTTGGGTCCCCCCCCCTTTTTTCCTGGACAATTTGTCTTTGTTTATGTTATAGTACTTGTTTATTATCTTTCATCATTGTGTTATTTTCATTTTTTTGATAAAAGTGTAGCTAAAAATTTGGGGAAAGCTGATAACAGTTAATGTTTTGTCAGTATTCCTATGAGCTTCTGTTGCAACATCTGCACAGTACGCAATCCACTACTATACTTGGTATTATCAATGAACATATTAACTTCGAAGGTACCTTTATTCATTTTAAGTTGCATCTACTTATTTGAAGTTGTTATTGCTTGTACCTCATTGTTGTTGTCATGATACAGTTACTCCCGGACAACCTAGCTCAATCGCTGATGATCCAGAGGCCGTTACCCTTACTGGAAGCAGCCAGGATGCAGCAAACCAAATAAATCAGAAAGAAATACATTGGGGGGTGAGTCTGTTAATGTGTCTACAAAACTAAGCAAAATTAGAAATTTTCTTGGTCATGTTGTTTCTGTTAATAGGACCCTAGCTATTTACTTTTGCAAACTTTTGTTCTGGAAAACCAGTAAACTGATACTAGTTCAATGGGTTCAACTAGTCCTGACTAATGACATGGTAGCCTATGATTTTTGTACAAATTGGCAAGCCAATTTATGTCTTTGGTCCCAGTTTGACCATAATTCAACCCCAGGTGAATTTTTAGACCTTCACCCTCTCAGTTTACTGGTTCAATGACTGTTTTGATTCCTTAAGCATTGGTTTATGTTGCAAAGTATTAAATCAATATTTACTGTTATCATGCTTAGTATGGTGTTGGTTTCAACTGGAAATAACCGTTTAGTAACAAAGACTAAGCAGTTAGTATTAGGAGCTTTGGTAGCATCCAAGGCACAAACAGTTGTTTGTGAGACCCTTGGACCCTAAAAGAGTTATTGATTCAAAGTTTTGGATGAATGCATTTTACGATATAAATCAATATCATTAATGCCTTGTTTGTAATCTGGTTTCAATCTGAATACCTTTTTCCCATAGTTGCTTGAAGACTCCCTAGAAGAACGGCTGGAGAAGTCTGGGACCTTGCTTTCAGACTCTGAAAAGGGTGAAGGGGAAGGAAAGGAGGGGGAGAATGATGAGAGTAAGGTACATGTTTTCTTCAAGTAAACTTTGACTCTGTCTAGTCCAAACTTGCTTATGTTAAGTATCCAGTACCATATGTTTCTAGAATCTAAGCATTTCTAACAAAGTGTGTACATGAATTTCAATTGAAGTTGTTTCAATTACTTTAATTTTGTGAATCCATTACCATTGGTTGAATGCTTTCTCACTCTTGTTTTGGCATGTTTCCTGTTCAGAAAAGATCAATTGAAGGAGGCAAGCAAGGCACTTCAATCAAAAAGGTAAAAAAGGACAAGGGTGGAAGTGCAACTGGGAAAAGTGCAAAGCCTGAAGCTAACACTGTATCTGCAGCTCCTCGAGTTAAACCAGAACTCCCCTTGCCCATAATGTATTCTCTCAAGTCCGAATTTTCACTTAAGATTCAGTATTCCTGTTAATTGAAGGAAAAAAAACAATTATCTTTTTATTTGACTCTTATCAAGTCATATAATAGAATTATATAATAAATTTGAGCGCTTGAATTGATTTAGGTATTCAAAATATTTGTTCCTGGAAACTCAGAATTTTCTAGTGCTTCTCTTCTGTATTTTTTTGCTATATGATGTCAGCTATGTAAAGCAAGGTATTAATATTTGAGGTTAGATTTTAAATAGCAACTGACCAATGTTGTATTATTGCAGCCCAACTGAGGTAGAACAGTCTATCCTTGAAGATTTGAGGAACCGTGTACAACTTAGTAGTGTTGCACTGCCATCAGTTAGCTTCTACACATTTATCAATACACATAATGGGTAATGTCTAATATTTGGCTAAACAGTGTATTGTGTGTATGCTTCTGTTGCTTAATGCTTATTTTTGACCAACCGTCTCAGTTTAAGCTGTTCAACAATATCCCAAGATGGATCATTGGTTGCTGGAGGATTTTCTGACTCATCACTGAAGGTCTTGTTTACATCATCTTCCATCCACCCCTCAAGAGAGAAAACCTCTTTTATACATTTGAAGTTTTATTTTACCTTATGACTGATTTGGTAATTTGTTGATTTTATCCGCAGGTTTGGGATATGGCAAAGCTTGGACAGCCGCCCACCTCTTGTAAGTTTGTATTTGAAAATATTTCCTTTTTTTAGACCAATCCATCACTGCTGCATTCTTTGCTTGACAAGTTTTAATGTGATTAGAAACAAGGCTATTGGTCACAGAAATTATAGTTTTTTAATCCTGCAATGTGCTGTAGTGTGTAGTGTGTAGTGTCTAATATACATTATACATCACACAGTGCAAAGCAACTTATGTATTAATGCAAGAAAGATATTCTGTATAGCTTTACTTGTGAAACTTCTACGTTCTGAACAATGCCTCTCGATCTACTGATGCATTGTCTCTGTGATAATTTTAACGTTTAAAATTCCGTTGAAAAAAGAATTGGCTGGTTGAAAATTGATGCGTTGGGGAGGGGGTGGGGGGATTCTATTTCACAGTGGTGGGAAATAGATCTTGATGCTATGAATGGTACTTCAAGAGAGGGATGGTCCCTGCCCACCAAAGTGGCTACTTGAGTTCAGAAACTATTTCTGATGCTAAAACACCAGGGCTTCTAGCAAAAATATGATGGTTGAGTTGAACAAACCAGAACTAAGTCTGAGATGCTATTTAACAAAGTGAGCTTGATTGGAGAGAAGCCTATTCAAGTCTTGAAGCATTTGAACATGACCAAATATGAGTTATATCTTTAAGTTTTGCTTGCCATGATGTCCTGTTATCAATTCTTCTATCATCAGCTCTTTCACAGGATGAGAATCACACATCACAAAGTCAACAAATGCTTGAGCAAAGTGGTGGGAAAAGGCAGTATACATTGTTTCAAGGTCATTCGGGGCCAGTTCATGCAGCCTCCTTTAGTCCTGTTGGGGATTTTCTTCTTTCATCCTCAGCAGACTCAACAAGTATGTTTACTTGATTCTGTTTCTAATGTTCTTACTTCTTCCTCTATCTGTTTCTTCTTCACTTTGTGCAGCAGTTTCTATTTTGTTTATTTTATGTTTTAATTCAAATGTTATTCTGAACCTTAAATATTACTTGGTTTATGCAGTTCGCTTATGGAGCACGAAGCTTAATGCAAATCTTGTTTGTTACAAAGGTCACAATTACCCTGTCTGGGATGTTCAGGTAAACATTTTCTTCTGAAATTTTATGTTCTGGTGTGAATGTATAACAAAGTAACAATTACTTGTATGAAAAGAATGAAAAACTTAAAACATTTTAAATGTGACATCTTTATTTTATTTTGCTTTAAACAAATATAGATGTGCTTGTATATACAAGTCAGACCACTGTAGTTAGTTTCTATATGTTCCAAATGTCTCGTAAATGTGATATATATTTTCTTTGTTTTTAGGGCATATGTCTGCCTATACATTTTGATTCTAGGATGCCGAGTTATTTATTTCTTTTCCCCATGCAGTTTAGTCCTGTAGGGCATTATTTTGCCAGCTCTTCACATGACAGAACTGCTAGGATTTGGTCCATGGACAGGATACAGCCCTTAAGAATAATGGCGGGCCACTTGTCTGATGTTGATGTGAGTTATATCCAATATTCTCTCTCTTGGTTCTCTAAATTTTCTATTTGCATATTGACTGCTTCAGAAATTCATATACTGGTGATTTAATTATGTACACGTCTAATAATTTATGATATCAGCGAACTTTTATATAATCTTCGGTATAATGCTTACCTGTTTTGCTATCTAATTCAGTGCGTGCAATGGCATGCCAACTGCAACTACATTGCCACTGGCTCCAGTGACAAAACAGTTCGACTATGGGATGTTCAAAGTGGGGAGTGTGTCCGGGTTTTTGTTGGTCACAGGAGTATGGTTTTGTCTTTGGCAATGTCTCCTGATGGTCGCTATATGGCATCCGGCGATGAAGACGGAACAATCATGATGTGGGATCTTTCTAGTGGCCGCTATCTCACACCTTTGGTTGGTCACACATCATGTGTCTGGTCACTCACCTTCAGGTGATCCCCTACCCTAATCAAAATATTCAACTTTATCATAGTTATGAAGGAAAAACAAAGGCCTTTGAGATTGATATCAACAACTTCTTAACACTGAACTTATGGTATTCACTGTTGTTGGATGTGTCAGCTGTGAAGGTTCTGTTCTAGCATCTGGATCTGCTGATTGCACGGTAAAATTATGGGATGTAAATACGAGCACTAAGGTTTCAAGGACTGAAGAAAAGTAAGCTTGTCTATTATTATAAATTGATAACGTATAATTGTCTCTACCATGACTAACTACAGTTTTTAACCTCATTAGAAGTGGGAATACTAGCAGACTCAGATCACTGAAAACACTGCCAACCAAATCTACTCCAGTTTATGCTTTACGAGTTAGTTCTCTAATTCTTCATTTGATAGTTACATTTTTATGTCCAATTCAATCGTATAATGTGATGCTTGTATTTTTCTCTTGGAAGCAGTTCTCTCGAAGGAATCTTCTTTTTGCAACTGGAGCTCTTGCAAAAAGTGGCTAATGTATCGTATGTATACCAGATCAAAGTGGCAGAGTCTGAATTCTTGCCTGAGGCTCTAACAACTAATGCGCCCCCATCCATGAAACTATGTATTGGATTATTTTGTTTGTAAATCTTGTCAACATATATTTTTTCCCCTTCTATGCATCAATATGCATGTTGTATCGTAAATTACTCAGCACATGAGTTACAATATTTTGTTGCTTCATACTTTGGCCCTCCTCACTTATTTTTGGATCGCAAGACTTGCTTAAAAGACTAGAGTTTTTTGTTGCTGCTTTTATGAAAAATTTGCTCTACCGTGGTCCATGATGTCACATTGTACTTGATAGTAAAATAAATATAAAAAAAATACTATTATATACTGTAATACTGTTATATATGCCAAGCAGAATAGCATCGCATGAAACACGGTAGGGCACAGAAAAGAAGGAAGGAAAGTGACGATATATAACCACTAACCATACTAAAGACTAGACAACCAACCAAACAAGCATTATTTCATTTTCTAAACATAAGTTAAGGCTGTGCATGATGGGTATTCTGCGAACTGAATTTAACTATTAAGTTCAACCCTTAAAACGGAATTACATTGCTCACCAAAACCAACTATGAAAATTAATAGTACCAGAAAATAAAGAGTACATGAAGAAAACTTCAATGTACAAATATACTAACAACAAAATCTTGACAGTTTTTATCACTATACTGCACTATATTTATTGGTCTCAGCTTGAACATAGTTGCCGCAAAAATTAGCATAAATGTATGTACATTCTGTATAATGATGGCAACATACAATGATCGATCACTATTGATCCTGACAGTTAAATGGGGGCAATAGCCGTCAAGCGTCAACACATTTTTCAATCCTAATAAACCATGTGTCAGATCCTGGTGGTTTTGTGTTGATTCTTCAAATGACAAAGATAATGAATTCTCTAGTAATTTTACTCATTGCTGCAACCTTCGGTGTAAGTAATTATCCATGCTTCTTGTTGAGCAAGTTGTCATGTTCCCAGCAAACATGGTCCAACTCCATTTTAAATGGCCAAAACCCAAACTGCAATAATTTCACAGACAAAAAACGAATGAGAAAGCAATCTTTTTTCAAATTACTTCCACCAAACCGCACTACTAAATAAGAGGTTTTTGAAGTAGTGCTATTTGATACAAAGCGTCTTTTTTTCTTTTAACGACCTTTGTTGATGCATAAAATAAGAGGGACAAAAAAGAGTGATCGTGGGCCAGGAAAAAGTGAAAGTGCAGCTCTTTGACAATCAATCAATCAATCAGTGAGAACCACTCGTACCTTTCATGTTCTAACCAAATAACATTATCCATTCGCATATATAGTAAACAGTTGAACACGGTCTAAGAAAGGATGAAATGTTTCCACAAACCTAAAAGGTAAAGTTATTGGCTCTGCCATTTCTTCCTTTACCATTTCCCAATCATCAACATATTGTCCGCTTCTCTGGCAATCCAAAGGCTTCTCATCATCTAACTGATCTGGAGAGCACATGCATAAACAGAAACCCTTGGATCATATTAAAATATCTGCTCAGTCCTATATTTAGTAGGGACACAAGTTGCCTTCTCCATCCGTTACCATACCTTAATTCCCCATTGAAACCTATAAAAAAATTTGGGGATCAATTGAGACAAGTGGCAACATCACATTCAACCAATGGGAGGATAAAGTGAGAGGTTTTTACACTTATATCAATAAAGTGGTAATTAGAACTCATTTCTATTTTATTAATTCAATAGTGAAATTCTTCACTTTATTGGATCATTGTCTAAAGAATTCATCAAACTCCAAACCCTTGTCGTAGATCTAAATTTACTAAATGAAAAAATTCTACCAGACCCAAAACTAAATGTCACTTCATAGTAACTAAATTTAAGTCAATGCAACTCCAAAACAAAATTATTAAACGTTGAAGCTATATGGTATGTATATTCTTATGATTTTGGAAGAAGAAGGGACTAATGGTAGCTTCAAGATTACCGAAATGTAGCTTATGACAACATTGTTTCTCAACTCCAGCATCAGTTATGGTGCATGATCTGAACCTATTTTCTTCCGCAACTTTGAACAGACATGTAGCCAACTCCTGATAGTAAATGAACGAAAATTAGCAAATACACCTAATGCATAATAAGGACGACAATGAAGATAGTGAAGAATAAGGATCATGAAGGAGTTGATGAAAGTGATTACCCCAAATTAATGAAGTGATTGCTTGATTTGTGAGAAAATGTATCAATAAGCTTGAGAGGATCTTGATAGTCTTCTTCATAATTGCTGCTTTTTCTCACAAGTTGACCACAAATGGTTAAATTTTGTTATATCACCATGATTTAGGCTATTATCTCTTGCTTCCTTTTGATGCTGAATTTCCGAGCTCCAAAAATATCACTTGAGAAAGGTTGATTATGTAAACATATTTAACAACCAAATACATCCTATTACCATGCTCCAAATTGTTGATGGGAAAAAGTCTCACTAAATCACATTTATGCACTGAAAGTCAAAATATCTTAGTAGAATTATATAACCTATGTGCCTTTCAAGCCATGCATTCTTACTATTACTAAACATATGTAAAAGACCAAAAGACAATTGAATTTACAACTGTAGTCCATTCATCATTATTTGAATGTCTTTGTTGAGAATAAAACATATGACCAAATGTATTTAATCACGTTACTAGCACAGTCTCGAGAATAATAAAAGTCATGGCATCAGTCTTAGAAAATAGCTAAGTCAATTAGCTTTTATTAAAATTAGTCATGCATTTATTCATTGTTGATATATATAAAATGCTGATGGGCACCTAAATATTTACAAGCATTCATCTACCCTTTTCCTCTTCTTTTACCTTCTACAAATTCAACATTCTATATGAATGAAGTAATCAGTGATGTAAAAGCCAACAATTTGCACAATATAATATCCGCCGGCTAAGAGTAGATACAAGATTAGCATATATTGAGGAAGCACGTTTAATATATAATCACTAACGATCACAAAATACAAAAGCAAAGACAAACATATACGATTAGAACACCCACTAGTACAACTAACTACTCAGTTGGAGCTTGTACAAAAGCAAAAAATATGACAATACCCAATCACATATGTTCAAAATCCACATATTAAAATTACAAAAGTCAGAATGCATATATGTTCAATCCGCATGGAAAACAGTTATTTATGAATATAAATGTTCTGTGTTTCATACAAAAAAATACAAGCCATGGAATCAAAACACACCAATGAATTTTCACTAGTGCCAAAAGTTATAGAATCTAAAAGGCTGCAGCTATATATTATTTGCAATGATGATTGATTGAATTTGCTAGGATGGCACACGTAAGCATGCTTCCCAGGACAATCAAGGGAAATATTTACTGGCATGGATCAAACCCCCTTGTTGCAATACTGGGAAAAGAACATAATTAGATGAATGAGCAAACAAGGATTAGGCCTCTCATGTTTGTTGAGTATGACTGTGCTATGTCAGGAGACAAGCATCCCAATTGAACCCTACAAATTTTTAGATACTTTAATCTATCTTATCTTTATCCTAACATGGGAAATGGATCTTCTCATGTTAAAAGTTATCATATTTGATTATGTTATGAAAGAGAAAGACACACTCATTTGAATTGGGTCTTACCAATTTTAATGTGGCTTCCCTTATTTAAAGTTTTTATGCCTTTCTCATTCTTAACATGATTCAAATATAAAAACTTTTAACATGAGAGGATCCATTTCCCGGTGACATTGTTATATTCAAAACAAACACGGGGAATACTAATCAAAAGAGCAACTACCTGCTAAAACTATAAACTCTCTCTACATTGGGTAAGATATTTTTCTTTGAAACATTGATGAATGAGAAACTATAAGCTCTCCTAAATAATCAATTGCATCTAATTATGGTTTAGATTGTTAAATAAGATCATATATATTTGTCAGCTTAAGAATTGCTCGCTCAATTTTGAGCAGAGTTGGTTATTAGGTAAACTCCCATAAAAATGACTACTCCAAGATTCGTACTCCTGACATTGCAGGTGACCAACAACTTTTGGGTAAATTAAGAGCATATGCTTACAAGAATCACCACTATATATTCTATTTTTCAAACACTTTTTAGAATTACAAACTAAATTCAAGCATTAAGAAGTAAAAAAAAATAACACATTTATAAACAAATATAACGGATATGTGATCAATTACAAATATTTTGAATTAAAAGTCCTCCATAATGCCCTAGATTTGTTAACAGGTTGTTCAGTTTTACAAACTAAAATCATTTATAACTTAATATAATCGAAACATGAACCTTAGTTAGCATTTATACTGATACTACATTAGCTATTCACCAAACACGCACAGCATTTCGTGGTTGAAGGCTTAACAAGCTTAAAACTCTGCAACATGAAACTTTTGGCTAATTTAGAAGTTTGAAAATTTGTATCCAACTGTCATTTTAGAATATTATAAATAAAGGGACTGTAATTACACTGACCTCTCGTGAGGTTCAGTGAAATTTCACTGACACCCCATTCCAACCAACACTCACATCCCCTCATGAACACAGGTTTCATCTAACTTCATCTAACAATGGAGCGTTTGTTATTAAATATGTTTATTATGCTTATCACATTTTCATACTTAGTAGATTTCACAAACTTCCTGAGGCCTATCTTGTGCAACTTTACAGCTCCCTCTAGCATTCTCTTGTGCTTAAAAGAGGCCTAGAAAAGGGTTGTGAAATCTATTAAAGTGAAATGGTGTGAGGCATGATGAACAAAACACTGTCATAACAAATGACATCTAACAGCTCCCTCTAGCATTCTCTTGTGCTTAAAAGAGGCCTAGAAAAGGGTTGTGAAATCTATTAAAGTGAAATGGTGTGAGGCATGATGAACAAAACACTGTCATAACAAATGACATCTAACAGCTCCCTCTAGCATTCTCTTGTGCTTAAAAGAGGCCTAGAAAAGGGTTGTGAAATCTATTAAAGTGAAATGGTGTGAGGCATGATGAACAAAACACTGTCATAACAAATGACATCTAACAGCTCCCTCTAGCATTCTCTTGTGCTTAAAAGAGGCCTAGAAAAGGGTTGTGAAATCTATTAAAGTGAAATGGTGTGAGGCATGATGAACAAAACACTTTCATAACAAATGACATCTAACTTTATTATTGAGGCCAATGTTCATTAGGAGAAATGAGTGTCACCTGGAAAAGTAGATAGGGAACATCAGGAGTTGTTAGTGTAATTTACCCGTAAGGTATGTTCAAGGTACCATCTAGTAACATATGGAAAAAGATTGAGCATATTCTTCATATGACTGAAATTGAATTGAACATATGTAAAGAACCCCAACAGTAACAAACTAAAATTGCAAGCATGTATATCCACCAGGTACTCATCCCTTTTCCAATCAATATCCACCATCTACTATGTTAGCTTTTTGGCTGTCTTTTTGTTAGTGGAAGTGTGCATATTGTCTCCATCAAAGATGACCAAAATAAATGTGAAAAGGATAGCTGATACATTATGGATAAATCTCCAGAAAAAATAAATTATAAGGAAGATATTAAACAAGCATTAGAAACCTCAAAATCCCTATCTGAATTCAACAACTGAAAAATCTTGGTTGTATTAAATATGATGGTAAATAACTAAAATATAAATAATTAATTATCACAAAAGTGCATAAAAACAAACAGAAATATAGACGAAAAAATTTATAAAAACTATATCATTAATTTGTTGACCCAAAAACCTTATATATATCAAAACAAATCTCCAATAAACACAAAGGACATAAGATAAATAATTCTAGAAAGGAACACAGCAAGAAGAAATCACTAGAGGTGATAATTAATTGCTATGCTATAACTAGCTACTATCATTTGACTTTAAGTTTTAATTGCTATGCTCTCAAAAAAAATTATTGTTATGCAAATATCAGATTTTTATACTATTATCTAATCATGTGGTATTTTAATGAGACTTTTGAGGTAGTGATTGTAAGACTTAACTGCTTTGAGTATTGTAACCGTGTATGATTATATCTCAATGTAAAATAATTTTACATGAAAACACACATAAGGTGCACTAAAAGTCTACAACATAATTAGATATTAAGTAATATTTAAAAATATTATTAAATTATCAAACAAAATATTGTCAAATTCCTTAGTGACACAATCCAAATACAATATCAGTAAAAATGTTGTCAAAGAGTTTTAACAATACTTTTTATACTTGTAGTAACATTTTATAAATGTAATAATTCAAAAAAGAATGTTGGTAATAACAAATATGCTGTAGTGGTGTTAGATTGCTATATGACGCAAATACTATGTTAGAGTGTGAACATTTTTCAAATAACAATCTGATGCTGTGCCTGTACGATTCACAAATCACAATATAAAACGTTAGTCCCAAGCCAATACATGATTTCACACAAGGAACTACAACAAGGCATTTTTAATTTCTGAAAAATCTGATTCTGATATTATAAAAACTTTTTTTTTAAAAAAAAAGTAGGATAGGGGGAGGGGGAAACAGAAAAGTGGAAACAACAAATTAAAGTACTCCATGTTCAACATTTACACATTTAACATGCTTATGGGTGGGACAGAACGTTATCATCAAACAAGTAATTAAGAAAGATCCAAATCAAAGCGTAGAAAATTAACCATTATCACCAAAGCAAATCCAGTAAAACGATCACTGTTACTATTTCCAAATTAGACCAAAACACTACAATGCTAGAGAAGAAAAATGATTGGTCAAGAAGATCAATGAAGTAGGCCATCCTACATCCAAATTACAGAACCACACAGTGACCAAGTAATGATGATAAGAGAGAATTCAAATGATGTTCACATAGATCAAAAGCAGAAACAGCTGTACAGTTAGGTAGATAGACAGATAGGGTTTATGATCAGATAAACCACCAAAACTTCAACAAGAGAAGAAAAGAAAAGAAACAAAAAATACACCCTTTTGAAATTGGACATGTCCAATCAGAGGAGCTAGAAAATTAACCTGAGTTGCAGCAGGGTGAGAACAAATAAATTAACACGGCCATCAGGAACAGGTACCAAGTAAGGGGGAACCGTCGGCATGCAAAAGATTAATCAAATCAAACAAATAAAATATAAGAGTGTGATAGCTAAGCTAGAGAGTAGAGCAAGAACAACATAAGAGAAGAAAAAATTGGACCATACTATGAGAGACGTGAATGGTCCCATGCTATGTTTATAGTAATATATATAAAAAAAAATTCGCCGCTTAATCTGAACAGTGAAAAGGGGGTTTTCGTTCTGCGAGAGGCTAGGGTCATGCATCAAAAGTCACACCTTTCCGTTTAATAACAAACATTAATGATAATAATATTAAATTGAACAGCGACACTAATGATTTGTAAAATATAATTATACTCCTAACCAAACAAATACTATGAGATGAGAAATGAGAGATTTCAAACATCAACAGGTATGAGATAAATAAAAAAAGAATTATAAAAAATGGGGAAACAGATATTATTTTCACTGTTTGATAATAACAATAATAATGATGATGGGATACATAACCTGCACCGGTCAGTGATGTTGCTGAGCTGAGCTCCTCCACAAAAATGTCGAGAGAGAGAAAGAGAGAGCGGGGGGGGGGGATGGGGTTGATTACTTTTGGTTTGGATTTGGGGTTTGGAACATAAGCGGAGCAAAATTTAATCTAATTTTCCAGCCACCGGAAGCTGACAGGAAGAGAAGTGAGCACGCAAAAGCAACAGTATAAAAAGTTATACTGAATGCCGCTGTGTGCTCACTCTCTTCTGTCAATATCTCTGTGTGCTAACAAAATGGCAAAGAAAATTGCCCAAAAAGAGAAGGGGTCAAGAGGGCTGCCCAAATTAGGAAACTTAGCAGGAAAAAATAAAAAGCAATCAAAAGGGGAAAAAATCCATAAGAAACAGATCTGAAGGACAATAGAGAGAAATGAAAGAAAAAGAAAGTCTATGGACTATGATCCACCGACCTATCTTGTACATGACTCGATTGAAGGATTTTTTTTATTAGGGTTTGCACCATAACGAGCTAGAACAACCGAAGAAGAAGAAGAAGAGAGATGAAATTGAAGGTATTAGTGAGCGTGAAAAGATAAAAAGACAAAAACCACAAGCACAAACTCCAACCATTAGTATCGTTTCTTTCTCGCTCTCTCTCCATTGATTATGGAGGTGGGAAGGAGTGGTGTCGGCGTGGCTCATGCAACAACACACGTAGTGACACGTATCCAACCAGATCCCTGTGCCAGAGCCAGAGCTAGAAACAGAAAGCAGAACCGATTCTTCTGTGCAGTTGCAGAGAGAGCTGGGAGGGTGGTGCGGGTGGCGAGGGAGAAGAGGAGAGAAGGCAAAGCGCACCCTTTGAGGGGTTGAAAGGGGTAAGGGGAGATGGAGCAGCCTTTTTTATGTGGAAAGAGACCCTTAAATAGTTAAAATGGTAGGGGACACACACACATGTGAGACTCTTAAATGCCCCCCCTTCTTTCTCCTTCCTTTCATTTCCCCACTATGACTGTACCAGTATAACCAACCAACCTTATCATTACCACTCATCCTACCACTAGTAGCTTAAAAATAAATAAAAATATCTTATCCTTTAGGTTTTTATAAATCAAAATTTTAATTCTGTTAGGATTGGGGTCAGATTATTAAAACCTTAACTTTTGTAAGTAATTTTGGATAATTATTAATAAAGGAGTAGATTTTTATTATATCTACCGGATTATGTTAGGTTGGATTAGATACCCATAGATAGAATATAAATTGTCATGTCTAAGTTGGGTTAGACAAAATCTAAATTCGGCCCGACTTTATTACAGGATTAAATTAGGCATAATATTCTCTCCCTTTTATAATATTTTCCTAAATTTTATCAAATTAAGTTTTTTAAATATTTTTTCAATTTATATTTCAATTAAGCTTTTTTTTCTTCACAATACCCTTAATTTAAGGTTCTTCTTTCGATGTCGATATTTTTACAAGGGTATCAATACATTTTTATATTTTAACGGTCATAATTTAATTACTTTAAGGTTTAAAATAATAAGTATTAAAAGTTAATGGGACACATGACTAATTTTTAGTCATAAATAATCGCAAGGAACCAATACCCGTAAATTTGATGGGGTACCAAAGTAATCCCCTTAATTTAATTATAGTCATTAAGTATATTAGCAGGGTATGCTTCTTTTAACTAAGAATATTTTTGGCTATTCAAATTATTTTTTTACTACTTTTAATAACATTTATTATATTTTCTTAATTTGTGTGATGTCCTAAAATAAACACTTATTATAAAAGGGAAGAAATATATGAAAATTTTGACATTTTATATAATAAATTTATATGATTTTAAACGTAACAAATTAAATGTAAAGAATATTTTACAATATATATTTTAAAATAAATCATGTCAAAACAAAAATAACATAATATTTTGTAAGACATATTATTAATTTAAGTAAAAAAGTTTCATAAATTATTACTAATTTAAGAAAAAAATATATAAATGTTAAAAAATTGTATAACTTTGAACTAAGTTAGATCAACTAAAAGCATAACCTTAACCTAAAAATGACACTATCACATGTAACAATCTAAATTCGACCAAATAAATTTTAGGTTGAGTCAAGTTATTGGAAAAGATAAATTATGAACTCTCCTAATTGGTAGTGTACTATGGAAACAATCCAATTTTGCGATCAAGCCCATTCAAGTCTAATTTGATTTGACAGTGACACGGTTAATGATTAGGTAAATCCAATTTTTAATTTTTTTTAAGTAATTGGACATTATATAAGTAATAAATAAAATTAAAATATATTTTATAACACATGTTTCAAATAAATCATCACATATATATAGAAAAAAATGTAAAAGGGACATCAACTTTATTTTGAACATGAAAGGACATTGACTTGGATAAAAAAAATATATTAATAATATTTATTAATTGAAAAAACTAATTTAGGACAAAAATGCCCTATACTTTACTAAGTAAAATTCAAGTTTGTATAACATGTATATACACACATCATTTCTCGATAGCTCAATGTAAATTTTAACAAGTTATCTTAGAGTTAGACTCTAAATGTGCTCTTAACATTTTTCGCGATCCTTTGAATTCCAACCACCCTTGTTCCTTGTTGATTGTTGGTGAAGGCTATCACTAATATTTTGTGGGCTACTTAGAATGTCTAGATTAGACATACCTTTAAGAAAGTAAATTTTTGTGCAGATTCTTTGGGCAAGCATAGTAAATGGCTATCCCTTGAATTTCTATTTGTATGACTCAATTCTTAGCTTTTTGTCCTTAGTGTTGTTAATTGATAGAGTTGGTATAATCCTTTTCCGCACAATTGGGTGGTAATTTTTTAGTTATTTTTGGAGGTGTATCTATGTTCTCAATAAATAAATAAATATATATATATACATATATATATATATATATATACACACACACATCAATTTTTTTTAAGGAAATATACACACACCATTGAATAACTTGCTAGATAATTTTGTAAATAAAATTATATTTTTAAATAGTTGAGAGGTCCTTGAGATATCCATAAAAATTTGGGGGGGGGGGGGGG
>QANU01065626.1:11672-26516 GCA_003254905.1 Nissolia schottii | reverse complement strand
TTTTTTTTTTTTTTGTCCTTTTTTAAATAAAAGTCTTCTCATCTTCTTAACTTTTTTATTAAATTCAAAAGAATTAAGTTTAAAATTTATTTTTAAAAAAATAAGTTTGAAAAGATTAATTTGTTTGTGTTTAGCTTGAATATTTTAAAAGTAAATTTGAAAAAACTATTTTTGTTTAGATGAGATAAGACAAAAGTAATTTTAAAAATAAAATTAACAAAAATAACATAACATAATTTTAAAGTAAATTAATACAGTGTAAATGAGAAAGAGAACACTTTATTAAAGTTAAAAAACATAAAAAAATTTCAATTTTAAAAGTTAAATTGAAAAGTAACTTTTATTTTCAGTTGTCAAATTTAAGTTTGAGTTATTCCAAATTTAAATTTTGTAAACTGATAAAAAGTCAAACAAGATGAGTATGGTTTAAATTCATTTTCAGTTCACCAAACTTAAATTTGAAGTACCCAAACTGATAATCAAACAAGCCCTAATACAGAGAAAACATTTATAAGTGTGTGTATTGTCGAGTCTCCTAATTCATCATTCTAAACTTTTTTTTATTATAAAATGAAATAAAAAAACGAATGCATTCAATGTCTTAAAATTAAAATAAAGGCGTCCAATTTTTTTTCTTTCTTTTCATTTAGTAGTTACAAGGCTTAGACATTATTTTATAAGTTTATCTTTTTAGTGCTATGTTATTTAAACATACAAAAATAGAAATGTGCATACACTTTGTCATGAAAAAAGTGATATTACATTTATACTTATTTTACCTGATTAAAAAACATGTTTAAGAAACATTTTTGTATTTTTCTAAAATAGTGTCATTTTGACTTTTTTAAAATATTATATTAATTCACATGTTATTTATCTTTATATAAAATATAATATCTCACATAAAATAAATACATGTAATATTAATCTATTTTTTATCCTAACTTCTATCCCTTCATCTCATACCAACATTTTATTCGGTGTGTGTCTTTTTTCTGTCTCTCAATCCAAATTTGGAATTCATCAAAGTTAGTTTATGCTCTTTCATTTTTTCTTATTTTTGTATGCGCCTAAAAAAGGGTATGGATGGCCACTTGTTGGTCTTAAAATAGAGGTGCCGTCCATTTATTACATTTAGTCCTACTCGTGTAGTGTACACTGCACAGCCACAGCCCACATGCACGACCGTTCATTCGTACTACTTTGTTTGTACCATCTTTCTTCAATTGGAATCCTCTAGGCGAAGGAAAAATTCTTCCGTCTATCACAAAGCAAAATAATTTATATTTTCATTTATTTTTTTCACTATTGCATTTTTTATTTTCAAGAAAAATGAATGTTAAGCCACGGAATGTAGTGTAGTGTTAGTTGATATGATTAAGAATTTGATCCTCATCCTATTAGTTGTAGACACTTTAAGTGTACCAATAAAAAATGTACTCATCTTTTTGTAGAAGCACAAATAAGCGTACTCAATATTAACGTATCACATTATTTAGAGATAAAATTTAGATAGACTTTATACACGTGAGACATTCCTCAAGCTAACTTTTGGAGCTGAGTTAAGTCCCTTAATTATTTAATATGGTATCAGGTCTGAGTCACTCACAAATGTTTACAAATTTCACGCTTCAAATGTTCCGGCATGAGGGGAGTGTATTAAAATTTCACATTACTTAAAGATAAGATCTAAATAAAATTTTATAAGTGTGAGACATCTTTTATCTCGTGAGCTAACTTTTAGGGTTAAGTTAGGTCACTTAATTATTTAATAGATAATATAACAAAATTAGGTAAAATAATGCTTTTTAAGATATTTCACCTGGTCTTGTTATATATGAAAAAATGCGTAATTTATAGATATTTAAATATATATTTTTTTAGTAAACAGGTGGTATTTTAATTTATATATGGCATTGCATAGAACAAAATTTGATAATTACTTTATTTAATATGATTATTTATCAAAAATTATTACTTTAAAAAATACAAAATGGTTTTTTAAATAATATATATTAGCAATGCATATTAAAAGAAAAATAATAAAGAAAAATGAATAATAATAAAGGAGCGCTAATAAATCGTAATATACAATTGCATATCTTGTTTCCTTTGCTACCTTCGACCGAGTAGTATCAACATTGTTTTTGCTGGTTCTGCCAAATCACATATTGTTCAATGATGGTTGCTTTTACTGGTTATGCCCAACTCATGCTGTTATTGTCGTTCATGCTTTCGTGCAGACTCTCATTGATGTTCCTACTTTCGCGCAGACACCATTGTCATTTTGTAACTAGCTTAAGCTCAATGAGTTTTAGTTTAAGGAAGGATGTTGAGAATAAATCAAGATATTATTATATCTTATTTTATCTTAAATTAATTTAGGTTTATCTATTAAGATATTTATCTATTTTATATGTTAAGATACTGTTAAGTTTATCTTTATGTTATTTTCAGTGTATAAATAAATATATCATCTTTGTACTTTTTGAGTACATTCAGAATACACAACTAAATTAATATAAGATAATATAGGTAAATATCTTAACCATTAAGATAGAAAAATATCTTAACAAATAAGATAGGTAGGTAAATATCTTAATCGTTAAGATAAAAAAATATCTTAATAGATAAGATAGATAAAATATCTCATCATAATTAAATAATTTTAAATATATCATGGTAAGCGGCTTGGTATTGCTTTGAGACCTTGTGTACACAGTTATCCCGCTTGAAGACTCACCCGCCATAGCCAGGTGCGCGACCCGGGTCTACTCGGATTAGTCAAAGTTAAGCCTTGGATACCAGGCAAATAACCTAAAAAAGGAATGCTATGATGGTGAGGGGTCGAGTAATATGCACCATGTATGGGATTTGAACTTCAATGCCACATGTGTTAGGCAGTACAAATAAAATTATAAATTATTTAAATACAAGAGGAATGATTTCTTCCTTTTTTCGTTCAAAGTAAAGAACAACATTCCTTTAAATCATAATCAAAACTAGTCATCAACAAAGGCCAACATTCGGTTATAAGTTCGAGTAGTCGCTGTTAATAACATATATCTTCTCAACAATAAAAAAAAGAAACATAATTAAAACTAGTTCATAACATAATATTTTTTTGTCAAAATTTTCAACAATTCTCCTTTTAATACGAGGTAAAAGTGAATCACCAAAAAATTAATCTTTCAATTTATGTTTTTAAGTATATTCTTTACAAATATCCATTTTTTTTATGATTACAAATATTCATGATTAAAAAATATCCATCATAGTACTAGCTGAAATAAAAAAAGTCAATATCAAATAAATAATAAGATAAATCGTGACAAATCACTTACGAGAAAGAAAAGGTCTTCCTATTGTCATCCACTAATGGCATTAAAGAACTAGTTAACTAATATCTCGAATATTTGAAGGACTTATATGTAATAAAAATGATATTTGAAAGACTTCGGTGACTAAAATAAGATTTCATTTCTTAAAGTAATCAAACAAAACATATTTTTATGGGTTGCGCGTGTTAGGTGTATTGCTGGAGTTATAATCAAAGTTTTGATGTGTCTGTAGCTCTGTATTTTTTATAAATTTAATACCAGAAAGCTATCACACAAATGTCAAATGATTTATTTGTGCAATTTGCAGATGCAAGTTGATGTATATATAGCTGGTGCTGAGTCCCACAAGCTTTAACACGCTTTCCGGCAATTTTTTTAATATTTAGATAGTCAACAATATTTCCTTTTATATTGAATGAATCAACATGCATAACAAGCATTATTTTATAATATAATATTTTAAAAAAATAAAAAAAGAAACTATTAGATAAATATATAACAACTTCATAAGATACATTCAAAGTAGATATATGTTAAGATTTTTTTTTTTAAAAGAAACAATAATAATATTATGTAGGGATGACAATGGGTACGGGTAAATGTTATCATTACTCATACCCATTTAATATTGTTTTACTCGTACCTATTATGAATACTCATTATTTGTATCTCGTGAGTGTCCGTACATATTTGCAAAATTTGCCATTTTTAATTTTTTTAAAATAAAATTTACCATCAAATATAATATTACTACTAACATATCACAATCTAAATTTACAAAATACAAAATAAAAGTTCAATAACATTATACACAAAAGTGAATTAGGGTTTTTGATTTTTTTATTTATTTATATAGGTATAGATATTTACATAATTTTATATATTAATGAATGAGTCCTATCATACGTACACCCAAAAACATACATCATACATATACTTCGTACTTATATACATAAAGCTTGTGTTTTAACGCTTGTAATGTTTGTACACTTAATTAAATATAGTTGAGAATATCATCTACAAGTTTGTAATGTTTGTGCACTCGTGAGAATAAAGTTTGTGCATTATTACGTATAATGTTTGTGCATTTTTTTAAATAAAGTTCAGATTGTAAAACACTCTGATAATTTTGTAATGTTTGTGCATTCATAAGCATAAAATTTGTGCATTACTATTTATAATGTTTGTGCATTTTGAAATAAAGTTCAGATTGCATGTAACTCTAAAATATAGGTTTGTAGTGTAGTTCAAATAAAGTTTGTGCATGAATGCGCATAAAATTTGTGCTTTAATGTCTGTAATATTTATGTTTTAACGCCTTTAAGTTTGTGCTCTTAGGAAACAGTATTATATACGTATAATAATAATTAATTACCTAATTTAAATGATGTATGTATGAATGTATGAAATTAGGTGTACACATAGCATTTTTGTTAATGAATAATTAACGAGTATTCATAGGTCGAGTAACTCAATCCACATATTCATGCTCATTAGTAAATGGTAAACGGGTACTGATATATGTCCCTATAGACACAAAAATTATGGATATACTCATACACATCATGAATAATACCCATAGATATTCGAATTCATAGGTATTTTTACCATCCCTAATCTCAGGTATTAATCATAAACAAATAAGATGATTAAAATTAATGGTTAATTCATAATCATATAAATCGCTTAATTGCCAGACAAACTAACCTTTTTTTTTTCCCTTCCTTCAGGTAACGTACTGGTTCTTTCTGGTGCATGCACAAGAGCCACTAATTGTTGTGTATATCAGAAAAAAGGATATGCATCTATACAATAAAAGGGTGAAAAAGGCAGAGTTTACAAACGAATTCAAAAAGTATGAAATTTCCCTTCATTAATGAAGTGATCACTTATAAATCGGTACTCATGCCTTCAGCAAAGAGGACAAAAACAAGCAAGTTCACTTTTGCTTCATGAACCATATCTTCAATTGGTTCTTTGCCTCTCTTTCAAAGATACACCACAAGTAACTTCACTTGCAGCAATTTTTGACTATCCCATAGTGGAAAAAAGAATAAGATGACGTGCGGGTAAGGGTATAAGTATCTCTTCCTTTTCTAACAAAATAAAATCACCTTAGTTAATATTATTCGAATAAGACACTGAGATATGTAAACTTAGTTCTTTAGAGTGCGTTTATAACAAAAAAAAACATGGAACAGATACAAAAAATTTATATCACTCTAAACCCCAAATTTGTATTTTCTCATGTAAAATTTTGTCTTCTCTGTAAAAATCTTTGGAGATAGAACAAATTCGAATACACAACATCAAACATATCCCTATAAAAAGTTAGTTAATGCCATGAGAGGTCATCTTGTTTGACATTATTTTTTTTCTTAAAAAAATTGCATTCCACTTACTGTTCCTGGTTGAAAGTCATCATATATAATTAGCAAGAGTTGCACATACTTCTATGAAATTGCATTCCATTTCGTACGAGCTAAATAGAAATAGAAAGTTGCTATAAAAATTTGTCTAGGCTATGAAATATGTAAGGATAAAAAAAATGGATACTAAAGCGGCGATTACACTTAGATATAATCTTTATTATTAGTGTCGATAAAACATGATGTATCTGTGATGTGGACTTTGCCAAAGACCTAAACTATGGGCTATCGCTAAAGTCATTTGCTGCACTTATTTTAATCGTATAGTAATAATGTAATGGACAACGTGGTTCCATTGACTATGTTCTAATGAATGTGTTCAGCTGAGCCTAATTCAATGTTGTTCTGGTCAATAACAACATTTATATTTTATTCTATCCCTTCTTGAAGGTCCACTACAAAATTTATTCTAAAACCCTCACAAAACTAGGAATCTACTAATTGGGCCTAGGTAGTCTTGGAATAATTTTCTATCTTTCTCTACTCCCTTCCCTTTTCTTCGTGATGAGTTTTTCCAGGTAATGGCATAGCAGAGGCCCAGGGGAGGGAGCATATACGTAGTGTGTGATTGAATTTTTGTTAGAAGGATGCCAAAATTGATCTAGATGGAAAAGAGAAAAATACTCACTTTTATAAGCTGTATCAATTCTAATGGCTCAAAACAGAAAACCAAACACACTTGTATCACATTTCATTGTTACTCCAACACACGACAGAATGTTCTAAGTATCATGTTAAATATTAAGAAAAAAATGAATCATTCTTTTTCCAGTCAAAAGGACATAGAAGAATGAATATTTCCAAGTTCAGTTTGGTATAACTTATAAGCAATGTCCATACATAATTCAAGATATCAGTTGATTTTGCCCAACCGGAAGGAAATATAATCCAGAAAAGTAAAAGCTTCAACATGAAGTAATAATAAATCTAGCAATGGTTTCCCATTCAGTGGCTAATGTCATCAAACCAGCCATGCCTATCAGAACCAGATTATATAGTTACAAAGACTAGGATACTGTTCAGAGAGCTAGTGCCCTCATCTTTTGCATCTTCCATGGCAGTTTTAAGATTGTTATGCGAACTCTCTTGCACAGGCCTGTTTGGACTGGAGGGAAGAAATAAAATTACTTTGAAAGAAAGTACCTCCCAACACATTTCTTCAATCTCAACCAAACATGTAATGCTGCTGTACATCCTTAACTGGGAGTGCCAAATAATTCCTTCAATGGAAGGTTGCTAACCAAATAAATGGTTTATACGGTTCCCTTCAAATAACATCTATCTAGAAACAAAAGAACTAAATACTACTAGCCCATTCTACAACTAAACTAGCCTAACTAGAAGGATACCAATGCGGGAATTGGCACAATCAATGAACAGATACCTAAAACATGGCTTCGATTCACTCGACGGCTCAGACCAGAGAAAGGAAACCAAGAGCACGCCAATAGGCATAAAAGCAAGCAGTGGGGGAATAAACAGTAAGAAAACTATCCACATCTAGCTTCTCCGTTGCTTCTTTCCACTCTTGCCCTCACTTCTTTGTGCCTTTGATGAACTTGACGCCTTGCCCTTTGCATCTTCTCTCTCTCTCTCTGAATCATCCAAGTCCTCACTGTCCAAAACTTTTCTCTTCAATAAACCAGATTTCGCCTTGCCAGTACCATTGACATTAGACTTTCCACCACTTTTAGGGGATTTTACCTTGGAAGCAGCAGTCTTTGGGGTTTCTTGCTTGGATTTTCCACTCTTTGGGGTTTCTTGCCTATCATCATCCTTGGATTTGCTTGTTTTGGAAGTATTGCGGTCCTTGGATTTGCTGGTCACTTTTTGTGCAGCAGCAACAGATTTATTTCTACCACTTTTAGGAGTGTGAGATTTTCTACCAACATCATCCTCAGCTTTGCCAATAGTCTTTGAATCTTTGGAATTGCTGCCATCTTTGGACTTGTGAATAGACTTTGTAGATGCACGCTTCAATCTACGGCATGCTGCTGCTCCACTACTAGAAATTGAAGTTGAAAATTAAGATATCAGTTAAAGGGTGGCAGCGAAATTGATTATTAATATTCACAAACCTTTTGGAAGAAGCATCCATCTTTCCTTGCTTAATTGATTCACCAGCACTTGTTTTCCCTTTCTTGTTTGGGGGCCTAAACACGACCATAGCATAATGCATTGTCAAATAAGACCAAATGAAGAAACAGCTAGACACCACATCATGATTGCCACAGCATCAAATAGAATCACCAATCACAGCAACAAAAAGAGACATGCCCAATTGAATCCTTTGTGAGAAGGGGAATCATGAAACAAAGTAGTAAGACATTTGTCACAATGGATAAAAAACTATTTCCATTTTCGGATGCAGCACAAAGCCTAATATTTCATTATGGAAGCAAAGATACAAACTGTATTCCCTACAATTTGGCATTTTCCATCCCAGTACCAGTGAATACAAAACTAATATGATGAGCAAACCAAATTATAAAAATGTTTCCTTTCCATTAAAAAGATTAACAGTTTCTTACAGTTTAAAAATAGAGTTTACTTGAAAATACACAATAACCCCTACATGCTCTAGTTTTCCAAACGCTTTAATAATTAAGGCACTGACAGATCGACTGGAATGGCTATAACATTAAAATATATAACAAGCATAAACAACAGCAGTGACAGACCAACCATGCCAAGAGCATGTGGACACTTTCCACAAGTGGGAAATATCACAATATATAACACAAAAACATGGATACAATATAATTTGAATAATATATCAAACAACATAACCAAAATGTGTTTGGAGTAAATGGCATCAACGATATTGAGCACATACATATCAGTAGAACCATCATGACTTGCATGGTCACTTCCTTCTTTCTGTAAACAGAAATGAGTGCCATTAGTTTAGAGGGAGAAAAAGCTTATTGTAAGATAAAAATGAAAAAGAAAATGCAGAAGCAGAGACCAACCTGATTTGAATCAGAGTCAGCTTTAATGATCTCCCATTTTTCCTTTCTAAGATTTAATATTTCTTCATCACCATCATCATACATGACCTAAAATAAATAGCAAGTGTCAGAAGACAATCAGTATACCAGCAGTAAGTAATATCCATTCAAAATTATGCCTTTCAGTAAAAATTAAGCCATCTTGAGTTTACAGTAATTCAATAAATTAGTTAAAGATGCAAAAGTATACGACACGAAATACATAGAAGAGTCTTTTTTTTCCCTTGAGATAAGAGGAAGGGGGGAGAAGCAAAAGACAGATGAGTTTATAATTTGTTGAGTCTCAGTGGGTGGTCTGTTGTTCCGTTTTGCTTGCCTTTTTGGGTTTAAGCATTCATTTAACCATCGAAAAAAAAAGATGACTTCATAATTGCCAAATCACCTTGTGCTTCTTTTTTGCAGAATCAAAAGAATCAATAACACCTTTGTAAGACCTGCAAAAGATGGAGTATATACAAACAAAAATAGATTATATAATCTTCTATTCCACCAGAATGAAAAACTAAACCAAGAGCAATAGAATATGCATATAATTGAACTCTAAACAGCACACAAGAATATATCCCCAGGTTTAATTCAAATATTTCTCCCCTGCCATAGCACTCCCTGGACCTTGTTGAATGAAATTCCCAGGGACATGATGTCATAAAAAGAAGAATCGTCAATGACTTACTCATGATCCATTGGCCACCAAACTTTAACCCGTAAACCAACAAGGTTTTTACCATACTCCTTGATATTAGACTCCTGATACAACAGTCATATAAATTAGCAATCAAAGACAGAAGAAAATGAAGACTCGATAATAATCAAGTAGAAAGAATTCCAGATGGTTTGAAACTATTGCTCAAAATAATACTGTACACTAATGCATCACATAAGAAAGAAGTTCACATAAGCACTTCCTAATTCATATCCAATGATAAAAGGGCGGTGGGACCAAGAAGAAAGACAACATGGTGCAGTAGGGAACGGGGTGTTTAATAGAAGAAAGACTACCAAAGTTTTGACCTAAGCTCCAGCTTAGAAAATCATATAGTTACAGAAAGGATTTTTCTAAAGGAACTACCCTAATTAAAACATCATGAAGCCTTCATTTTATAATTTAAAAATTGCAAGGGAACAGGATACATACATTTTCTTTTCCTGAACTGTGTTTCCTTTTCACATTTGTTTTGGGAGTCTCCACTGAATTTTCATCTTCACTCAATTTTGCACTAGACCTTGGAGAAGACACCATTTCCTACATAATTAACAAGGTCATCAACCATTTATTTTTAGATAAGAATAAAGCAAAACAAAGTCTTGTTGCAATAAATTAATAAATAATAGCAAAGAAATAGGCTCCACAAAAAGCACACAAAAGTACCTTATCCACATCTTTAGCTAGACCTGCTTCAGAGTCAGCTTTCCCAGACCCCAACTTTTTCTTCTTCCCAGGCTGTCTTGAAGAGGATCCATCACCAACCTTGTTGCTTTCATCGACTTTTTTAGTTGACTGCTTTTTAGCATCTCGATCACTCATAGCCCCACTTCCTTTTCTGACTGAATCTAGTGCATGAGTTTTTTTCACATCAGAGTTCCGCGCAAGTGCCTTTTTCACTGACTGCTTGGCAGGTTTGGCTACGGAATCACTTGTTCCATCAGTTACTTTCTTTGAAGCATCCTCTACAGCCACTTTTTTTTCAGAGCCTTCGGGTTTTGCTTGTCCAAGTTTCTTTGAACGATTTTCATCACGGAGGTTCTCACTTGGTGAAGGAGAAGCAATAACTTCAGAATCATCATTGCCTGCTTCTGGTGACGAAATCTTAGTATTAATATCTTTTTCATTCTCTGAAGGTCCAGCTGCTTCAACAGAATGGTTTTCACATGGTGAACTTGGAACTTCCTTGCTTTGACTTTTAGAGTCAAGCTTTTTCTCAACTTCCTTCTTGCTATCAACAGTTTGACCCACTGAAGGTTCAGTTGATTTAGTTGAAGCGCTAGATCTCTTTCCTCGCCTCTTGGTGGCTTGTTCTTGCTTTCGTTCAATTTTGTCAACTATTTCAGTGTCCAAATCACCTGCTTCTGGTGATGAAATCTTAGGATTAATCTCTTTTTCATTCTCTGAAGATCCTGCTACTTCAATAGAATGGTTCTCATGTGGTGAACTTGAAACTTCCTTGTTGTGACTTTCAGAGTCAAACTTTTTCTCAGCGTCCTTCTCATTAACAACAGCTTGACCCACAGAAGATTCTGTTGATTTAGTAGAAGAGCTGGATTTCCTCTCTTGTGACTTGGTGCCTTGTTCTTGCTTTCGTTCACTATTGTCAACTGTTTCAGTGTCCAAATCATTGGGCACCTCGTGACCAGCTATGTTCATATCTTTGGACTGATCAGAGTCAAGCTTTTTCTCAGCTTCCTTCTCGTTAGCAACTTGACTCACAGAAGGATCTATTGATTGAGTTGAAGAGCAAGATTTCCTCCCTTGCTTCTTGGTGTTTTGTTCTTGCTTTGGTTCACCATTGGCAACTGTTTCAGTGTCCAAATCATTGGGCACCTCGTGACCAGATATATTCATACATTTGGACTGATCAGAACAATCAACATCCTCTTTCTTTATAGGAGACTTGGGATCTACTACAGTATCATTTTCTCCAACCTCAACCTGTGCAGTACCATTGCTCATGGATGACTTGGGAGATCTGTCACCAACATGATTTTCTTGTTGAGAAGGTTCAGCTTCCCTTGCGTCCTCTTTAACCACCTGTTCAATCAAAATTAATATGTTCCGATGTTCAACTCTAGAAGATAAAATCCAAAACTAGAACATGTGAACGAAAATCAAAAGCACAAGAGGGAATAAAAACATACTTGCTTTGATTCCTCCAGTGACTGTTCCATTGACTTATTATCATCTTTCTGGAAGGAAAAAAAAAGTCAATGACCAAGAGAAACCATATGATAAATTTACAGCATGAAAAAATTCAAAGCCAAATTGAATAAAGACCAATGAAAAACTTACCACATGCTCACTAGTAGCGCACACATTATTTTGCTCTATGCTATCAGATGCATCTTGGCATATTGAAGCAAGTACAGAGCTATAATCTTCTACGGATACAACCATGGTCTTCACTGCTTGCACTATGTATGGTTTGAGCTTCGTCGCACAACTTTCAAGGACCCTCTCCCCCAATTGTTGAGCGATTGGAAGAACTTCCTGAAAAATAATGAATTGATGATGATGATAAAAAATACAAACAATGACACAAGGTTCAAGTTCAAAATCACAATCTGTTAAAAGGAATGAAAATAAAACTTCAGAACTCCAACCTTATTGTCTTTCTTAATGCTAGTGAGGAGTGGAGAGAGCAAGCTCAAGGATATATCTTCACTTTCCTCTAGAACAAGGGTCATAATTGTTTCCATGGCCGAAAAAATGTTCTCTGGATGATGTTCCCTGAGTTTCACATAGAGGTGGTTAGAACCATGTACCTACATAGGATGTTTCCAGCAGCCTAAAGAAATTCTTCTACACACACATGTATAACAAAAGTATTAACTTGACCTCATAATTTACTACGTTTTTACAAGGTATTAAAAGAGAGGGGGCGGGGGGGATCATGCAAGCTCAAACTGATTTTATTGTGATAGGCCAGGCCTGGTTTGAACTTTGAAGTAAAAGCATAAATAAAGATAGATGTTATTCAAAGTCATTGTGCTGCTAGGCTGGTGCACCACAACTCCTACAGTCTTACCTTATTTCCTTCAAGAAATGTTGAAACATCTCCAAAATCAAGGCATCACATTCAAGGTCCAGCATTACTACGCATGATCTCACTTTTGCAACAGTTTCAAGAATTGAGGTTCTTTTTGCATATGATCGACTTGACTTATCATATAGATTTTCAAATGAAGAGACAATTAATTGAAAGACCTCCTGCAAGGAAATGTCGTCAGTAAAATTTAATATAACAGTCATATCTATTATTGAATTTGTCGTAGTAAGAAATGGCGGACACCTTCATTTGGTCATCATTATAAGGAGCATCAGGAGCACTGATTCTTGTTATTTCACTGATACAAGAGGCAACGGCAACTTTGACATCAACATCTGAATGCCTTAACAGTTTATCAGCAACTAATGCTCTCATTAACGGAGAGAGTGCATTTTGCATGGAATTGGTAGGTGACTGCTCAACCCTTGATAGGAAACCCTCGACTAGCTGAATTGCATACGAAGAGAAGGAAAAAAACAAATTGATCATGAAAATGAGGTCAAAATTTGCATCAACCACCAAGTTAGGAGCATATTTGGAGATATCAACCAGTCTAAATTTTAGCTTATAAAATCAGAAGATATTAACACTAATACGCTATTAAATTGCTCATAAAAAGAAAATATATCTAATCTAGTGAATGAACACAAATGTATGAAATGTTTTCCACGTGAGTAGACAAATGTTCTGTGTAGCAAAAAAATGTATACTAAAGCTTATTGCAGAACACAACTGATTTAAAATGAGATAGGAAGGTTCTTCAGAGATAATTAATTTACTTTCACATTATCATATGCAAGTTTCTCCTCTTTTCTTAAAACATAGCTGATATGGGAGCCGATTCAAATTAGCCAATCCACCTAGAAACAGTATGTTCGAAGTTAGGGGGCTTAGGGCTAAACAGTACAGCTCCAAGTCCAACAGAATCCCCTTCCATATCAGGTTTCAAATTTTTATTAGTCAAATCCCTAAAAATCGTGACTTGTGACAAGAAAACTCAAGCCTAATTTCAGTACCCTCCCCCAATTGCATAGTGGTTAATCCCGGGTAGTGGAGCATCCAACCGTAAATAATGTCCAAATACACATAACAGGCGTTCACACATAGATATAACAAAAAGACCATGATGAGATTAGCTAGTAAAAAACGGTGCACCAACGAAGCGTAAATTAAATTGCAGCAGGCCAATTAAAATGACATTGCAAACTCGAAAAATGACGTGCAAAACTTGACAGGAGGTTAAATTGATTGTTCGGTAAAATAAAAAAAAATGAGTGCGCGCTTACATCTAGGATGGAGAGGAGCTCCTCCATCGATGAGGGAGGATCTTCTAGCTTGTTGCCAGCTTCTAGCAGCTTCTCTTCCAGCTCCGCATCGGAAGACGCCATTTTGGGTGGTCCAAGTGTATCAGCCTCTTCCTTCAAATCTTCAACCGTCCACACCCTCACCCCACACTCCTGCCCTTCACTCCATTGTGAAGTGCCCAAATTAAAACCAATTTGAAAACCAAACGCTGAGTTCCTGAAGAAACTAACCAGATTTAGGGTTTTATTATTTCCTGTTTTTCTCTTTTTCTTTCCCTAAAAGACAGGGGATGCCAAGAAACAGAGAGAATAAACAGTGAGGAGAAAGTGAAATTGGGATTTTGGGAAATTTTTCCAGACGGAAAATCTCTGATAAATCCTATTATCCTATGGTACTACTGCCATTGAATTACAGTATATATATGTGATTAAAAAATATGACATTTAGAAAGAGGGTTAAATCGTATTTTCCAATTTAGTGAAAATAGATAAATGAATCAAATTTCTACATTGTTTTTTGTATTATTGTTGAAAAATTTTAATTTGGGCGGTTCAAAGGAGAATCCAGCTGAGCACGGCTCGGATTTCGCGGGGTTTGTGAATTCAGGCTAAATTTGGGAGTTGGAATCCGCTTTTTGGATTTTTAATGCGCTCTTATGGGCCCATATGGATTTCTCCCGACCATGGATCTTGTTTCATTCGCAAAATATTGACCAAAGATAAACCGCGAAATTTTAACGTTTTTCCCCTCTTAGTAGGGGTGAACATGGGTCGTATCCAATCCGATCCAGACGGGTTAGATTTGGCGGGTCGGCCGGTCAGACCCGAACGATTCGCGTAATTAAACAAGTCGAGTCTCGGATTCAAAATCCTAAACCCGACCCTACCCGCCACCCGCATATGCATAACAGTACCTGCTTCTTCCCCTCTCACAGTCTGTCTCTTTCACTCTCTGTCTCACCCCACGACCCCCCCGCGACCTCCCCCACGACCTCGCG
>QANU01065626.1:0-11598 GCA_003254905.1 Nissolia schottii | reverse complement strand
CCCCGCGACCTCCCCCACGACCCCGCGACCTCCCCCGCAGCCATCCCGCGACCCCTAATTTAACCCTAGTTTTCTGTTTGCTCTGTGTGTGTGTGACTGTGTGTGTGGGGGGGGTGGGCTGTGTGGTAGTGGTAGTGGGCTGTGGGCTGTGGTAGTGGGTTGTGGGCTAATAGTGTTTAGGGTTTCTGGGCTGTGATAGTGTAAGAAAAAACAGTTTTTTAGAAAGAAAAAAAAAAGAGGGCAGGTCACTCGCCGACCCGCCAAAACTTACCCGACCCGTGCGGGTGGCGGGTCTGGCGGGTACCCATAAAAAAATTGCATTTTTACCCGATCCGACCGGTCCGCCGAAGGGCAGGTCGGGTCTGTGACACGGGCGGGTCCTACCCGACCCGACCAGTGTGCACCCCTACCTCTTAGATGGGAAGGTTTTATAATTTTATTATTTTCAAACAAAAAATTCAAATCATTTTCTTTTTGTCATGCAAATTAATGGTTTACTAGTTAATGGCTTAATAATGTTTGGTAGAAGTAGTAGGACATCACAATGTCCATGAAAATTATCTAGTTCGTGGGTACCATGGCCTATATTAGTCCAAAATAATATCATTGGAGAATAGTTCAAAGTAGTATGTACAACAAAAAATAAATTAAAGCAGTACATTGCAAAATGAAATGTTAGGAATGTTAGGCTAGCGTATGTGGCGGTTTTTGGATTGTAAAATGAAATGTTAGGCTAGCTTATGTATTCGCAAAATAATGATACTTTAGTATAACATAACTTTTGATTAATATTTTATTCAATCATTGAAATTTATACATTTTTTTACGTGATTTTTTAATTTAAAAAAGTGACAGATTAATTATTAAATTTTGTAAATGTTGGATTCTATTATCTTAAATAGTCCTTAAATATTCATAGTATTATCGTAAATAGTTCCTAACTAGTTTAACTCTTTCCTCTTGGAACATGACATAGAGATTAATCTATAATTTTTTTAAGTTGATAAACCAATTTAGACACATGAATAAAATTCAGGAATTAAATCGGATGTTAATTCTGGTACAAATCAAAAGCCTTTGATAATGATTATTGGTTTAGACTTTCCATTGTTTGTTTGTTGTTGATTGCACATGTTATGAGATATTAGGCTTTTAATTTTAGCAACTTAGTTATACTCTATAGTTGTTGTGCCTACTTCAATCGTAATTGTGGGTTCATCTGTATATCATGGTGTAGATCTGAGTGCTATGTGGTTGGCCCGCTATTTGATAGACTTGGGCAAGCTCCATGCTTGTGCTTTGATTTCCTGACATGTGTGATTGTTGTGCTTTAATTGATGGTTTGTGTTAGACAATCTATTTTATTTGTATACAGTTAAATAATTATTTCATGCTCTCTTCAATTATTATTAAATGTCAACTTTTAGATATATTATTAACTCAATACATGTAAATGTAATTTGCACTAAATATATTATGTTAATAATATATTTAGAAGTTAAAAAAATGGCATTTAACAATCGACGGAGAGAATAATCAAAATCGAAATTTAGATATGTAACTGTTCATGCGATATTTTAGGTTTGTGTAAATGAATTAGCTACAACCTGAAGCACTAGTTGTCGCTTACAAATATTCAATCTAATCAAACTATTTTGACTTTACTGCAACAATGGACGCCAAGAAAAGCTTAATTTTTTTTTTTTTTTTTAAAAAAAACATATATGAGCCTCATCGTTCATAAAAGCTTAAAAGTCACATTATGATGATCAAATGACTAATATGTATATGTATAATAAACAAACATTAAAATCAAAATCATGACAAATATAAGCTTGAAAAGCTTCATGGTTGATAGTCACATCATGATGAAAAATGCTTTCAGAATTCGAGAGAAGTGTATTTTTATGGTCAAAAAGAATAGTTTACTAACAACAATAAATAAAACCAAAATAATCCATGTACACATATTTTATGTCACGTCGTATATCCACCTCTACAATATACATAATTAATTATTAGAATATGTATTCTGTATACTTTCTAAATTTATAAACAACATGTGTCCAGCCCTGATCTTGTTTTTCATCATCATCGTCCTCCTCCTACTCTCATTCTCGTCCTATCACCTCCTGAAACTTTTTTTTTATATTATTCATCTTCATTCACACTTGTCATCCTCTTCATCATCCTCTTATTATTTGAAAGTTGATTAAAATAAAATTAATATGATAAAATGTTGACTTTTTTGGGAATGGATACGGTTTATATTTAACAATTGTTTACAAATGCCTTAGTGGACTATTACGTGTTACAAAATGTTGGCTATTTCATAATATGTGTTTTTGTGTTGTTAATGTTTATGCACTTGTGTTGTTAATGTTTGTGTACATATATTGTTAAAGTTTTTACATTCAAATTATTCACAGTATAATGTATTTTACATGTTAATGTTTGTGCACTTGTGTTATTAATGTTTGTGCACCTATGTCGTTAAAGTTTGTGCACTAAAATTGTTCAAAATATAATATGTGTTTTTCATGTTATTAATGTTTGTGCACTAATGTTGTTAATGTTTGTGCACCTACATTGATAAAGTTAGTGCATCGAAATTATTGATAGCATAATGTGTTTTTCTTGTTAATGTTTGTGCTCACGTGTTATTTATGTATGTGCACTTATGTTATTAAAGTTTGTGCATTGAAATTATTCATAGTATAATATGTGTTTTTCATATTGTTAATGTTTGTGTGCGTTGATAATGTTTGTGCACCTACATTGTTAATGTGTGTGCAGTGAAGTTGAAGCTAAACGTATGCTACTTTGTTTTGTTATGTTAAAAGGTGGGTTAATTGTTCTTCGTAAGATGCTTGACATGTTCAATTGAAAAAATAGTTGAAACTATGATTATGTTATTTATGTTATTTTAAACATGGCCATAAGTTAATAATGTCATCCTTATGACTTAGATTTCTCAATAAAACAATTTGATTTTGTTTTGCTATTGCTATGTAATGTTTTTCATGTTGCTAATGTTTGTGCAACTTGATTGCTAATATTTGTACATTGAACTTGTTCACAATATAAAAGTGTTTTTCATACTGTTAATGTTCATGCACTCATGTTGTTAATTGTTGTACATTATTGTTTCATAAGTTTGTGCACTGAAATTGTTCATAATATAATATGTGTTTTTGATACTGTTAACGTTTGTGCAATTAATTATTAAAGTTTGTGCACTAGAATAAAAAATGAGAAGCGTCAATCACATGTGCACGTGTGCGGAGTGGGGATCTATTGAGGATTTGTAATGGACTCAAATGTATTTAATAAAAGGTGTATGTATGGTGGATGAAAATAATATGTATACCCAACACTACTCTAAATAAAATTGGCTGGTTGGAGAAGCATTGTCGTTGATCCTTGGGCCGGCCCAAATCGCATGGCCGTAGACTCACAAAGGTCTTTCCTCCCGCCAGGCCCTTAAACGGGACTCGAAAGTCATGCATCAGGCCTAAAAGAACTGTTTATCTCTCTTTTCCCCAGACACTTTCCACCAATAATAGGTTTCCACGTCAATACATAGCCGCGTGTTCGATATTTATTGGTCCAATATGTGTCACGAAACGTGTCTCCAAGATCCCAGCGTAGAAGACTGGTTAGAGCACCGTGTAAGAAGGGGTTATCATTTGAAAAATGCAAAAACAAAGGCACTAGTGTCCATTTTATGTGAAGAAGAGGCTTCAACGTCAAAGGCTTGAATGCTGTGTTTGTATTTGTTTCGATCTGGATAGTTACTCGGGTCGAACCGTGGCTTCCTCAAGCTCCCAGGCTCAGGGCTTGTCTCGAAGAAAACCGTCTTCTTCTTCATCTTCAACATCGCAGGCACCAGCCGGGTCGACCCGTATCGTGTACAGGGAATCGGGTACTCAACCGGAGTCTGATTTGCCGATCTGGCAGAAGAACTGGTTCATCGCATTGCTCTTCCTCATGGCTCTCGGATTCTTCGCCCTCGCTCTCTTCCTCTTCCTCACCCTCGACTCTGAAGTCGTTCCTTCTTCCTCCGCATCCGCCTCCGCTGCCTCCTCCGAAGGCGTTGAGGTTCCATTTCCTTTTTCTATTTTCAATTTTTTTTTCCGTTTCGTTGTTTTCGTGGATTGTGAGTTGCAGTTAGGGTTAGGGATCTCAATTGATTTCAATTTCCCGTGAGCTAATGAGCTGGTCGCTGCTTGATCTGGTGATCGTGTAGGTGCAGATAACTTACGGGTCCGTGTTGAAGCTTATGCACGAGAAGACCAAGTTTCGGTTGCATTCTCACGAGGTGCCGTACGGTTCTGGCAGTGGGCAACAATCAGTTACTGGTTTTCCCAATGTCGACGATTCCAATAGTTACTGGGTATGTGCCTTTCTATTCATGGCTCTTAATCAATTAGTTTTCTGTGAACAAAATACTTCGTTGATGTAAATAACAAGCAGTGGTTCATTGGGGCTTGTGTTTGAGTGAGTTAGGATTTGATAGACTTGGAAGCTATTTGGCATTTGGTATTGACCTGAGACATGTGCATTCTTTTGCAGATTGTTAGACCTGAGCCTGGAACGTCTGCTAAACAAGGTGACGCCATTAAAAGTGGAACAATCATTAGATTGCAGCACATGAGGACAAGGAAGTGGCTGCACAGCCATTTGCATGCATCCCCAATATCCGGCAATCTCGAGGTAAGTGCATTCTTTCCCTTTTCTTTTTTATATTTGTTGTTATTACCATCTGCTGTAGGATTTGTTGGTGATTTCAGCAATGCATCCAGGCCTCTTGAATAGGTTAATGTTGTTCTGTGTTATATTTGCGTCATTCAATGTATGATTATTTATTTATAACTTTATAAGTCCAATGCAGTTGAAATATTATATTCTTATTGATGCGCCTCCTTTGCATTTTTGTGTGTGTGTTTTGGTTTCTCTTGTGCTTGTTAGGATCTCAGGTTGGATTTATTCTTAATCTCCATCAATTGAACTCTGCCATAATCTATATGGATTACGACCCTTATTTATGCCCCAGGACCACTGTTTTTCTTCCCCAATGGTTTCCCATTAGGGTTCTATTTGACATTTTAAATAAGTGCTGAATGATATAGTATCATATAAAGATGCTTAAGGTTTTTGTTATCAGACATTTAGTTGATGCACATTTTTTGTGCCTCACCTGCCTCACTGATCACTATCTAGTAGCAAGCTTTAATCTATTTAATTTTTAATCTCTTAATCTGACCAGAACATTGCAATTGGTATTTTCCCAAAATTAATTGCTTTTTTGGTCCTTTTAGACTCATCATGACATTTTGATATTTGAGTTGGTCAATTTGAATTGAAAATAGGTGAGTTGCTTTGGAGGAGAGTCTGATTCTGACACCGGAGACTATTGGAGGTAAGCAATGATAGAACTTTTTGTGATGATATTTGCATGATTACATCTCAATATTCTTCGGCAAAGCGCTTTATATTGGTTTTATTTTCAATCAGGCTTTTCATAGAGGGAAGTGGGAAGACTTGGAAGCAAGATCAGAGGATTAGGCTTCAACACGTGGACACTGGGGGCTATCTACATAGTCATGATAAGAAATACTCTCGGATTGCTGGAGGTCAGCAAGAGGTAAGAAAGGACCTAGAATATGGAAATGTCATATTCACCTTTAATAAATAGTTTATTGAATTACAGTGGTACTAATAATATTTTTATTATTTTTGGATACTTATCTTACTGCTTTCTGTTCGTTATACCCTTAATAATATACCCCTTTATGTTAGTTGCTTTGGTCGATCACAGGCACTTTAGCTCTAGCTTTAACTTGTAAAGTACATGGAGTAGTGGTGGTGGGTGGTGGCAATTGTGGTCCATTTTTATAGTTATATGGCTATTTCATTTTTGTACCATAACAAAGGCCTTCCCCATTAAGTGGGTTGGCTCATTTTCTGTTACATGCAACTAAAAATGTTTGAGCTAGGTTATCAACTTATTCATGTACTTGATTTTACTAGGTTTGTGGTGTTCGTGAAAAGCGAGCTGACAATGTCTGGTTGGCAGCTGAAGGCGTCTACCTTCCAGTTACTGGTAGCAAATGAAATTGATTTGTATTGATGCTCCGTCAAACGGGTACCATGGACTACGGAAATTTTGGTGGCTGGCACCGGTTCAGATATTAGATGTAGATTGTCTATTGAATGATAAAAAAGAAAAGAAATACGTGACCATTTTTAGGATGGTATAATGATGATGATGAGAGTAATATTTTGTCATAAGCTTACTTGTTATGCAGTTAGTAAGTGCAGGCTCCTTTACAGGTGAAAAATACTTGCTGTATCTGTCATTTTGTTATGCAATGTGCTAACTGGTACCTTTAAAAGGGGACTTAGAACGGGAATTGACAGCAATGGAACTTACTTTTTCAAGTGAATTAAGAAGTTTAATTATACTAATCAGAATGAACCATTTGATTGAACTGTTTTTCCATTTTTCGCGGCATATGATCCAAAGTCAGAGAGATTTGAATGCATGTTTAGTATTGTCAGGTTTCATGTTAAAGTTAATCCAGTGATGCAATCTCTCTGGTCGTGTTTTTAGCTTGGTTCTGTTACGCCGAAATTATGCAATTCGGATGTGTTGCCCCCTTCCTTCGTCATCTAACAATGATGTCTTCAAAGAAATACTATTGAACAAAATATTTTTAAAGGCTGAGATTATGACTTAGTTTTTTTAGAATTGATGGAATTCGGTTTGCTGTATCACATTTTGCATGCACGCTTGGCATATTTCTCTCGAACATTTTTGGTTTGCAAGGAAATGGATGGAAGAGTTAAATTTCCTTGTTTAAATTTAGAAATTGATAAGGAACTCTAGCGCTAGAATTTTTAGGAAATGAAACCGTGGCTGCAGTCTCATGAGCAATAGAATTACAATATTATTCTAGTTATCATCAATGAACAAACCATAGTCGTTAGCATGACATAATCTCAACAACCGATTTTGTTGTTGTTTTTATATCCTATTGAAAAAGGTATTTATAATAATTTTAGATTTAAAGACTTCCGCTACTGCAAAGCTCGTAAAGATTCTACATTAGAGCTACACGCAACATGGAGATTACATAGTGAGCCAATGGTCCTCCTTACTACAGGGGGAAAAAAGTGCCTTGTAGTTGTCTAAGGAAAAGAGATCACGTTCAAGTACTTTATGTTCAACTCTGCTTTTATGGGCAATTTGGCTTTTATCGTTCACGTTTTAGTCATGTGAACCTTGATAACCGATTTTGTACATGATTATTGTTTTTTATTCTTGGGTCGAATATATCATTCTATTGTTGAAATTATCATATTTCTGTTGGCCTCACATGAAATGCTACTAGTTCAATCAACAACAACCCGCACCTTGGCAGGGAGCCAGGGACAAAAGGAAATTTGATGAATTTTAAAAGTAGCAGTTGAAGACTGTGTAGGTCGGTGTCAAACATTGTAGGAGAGCAGCTTGATGTGTCTGTCCAGCTAAGTTGAAGACATGTTATTCAAGTTGTCAAAGCGAACATCGCATGTAAACACTATTAACATTAAATAACCCGAAATGTTTGGTCTTTGCAATAAAATATAGAAACTTCAGCTCATATCATGGTGTCTTGGCCTTCACCGTCGAAATGTGGTCTCACATATTTTATGCCTAATGGTGTCCAAATTATTAATGTAAATGACTATTATTATTTGTACATAAATTTACAAGTAATATTTTGGCACATGGAGAATTATATATTTTTAATTGAAGATATTAGTTAAGTCACTGATATATCACTAAAAAAGAAAAATATCACTAAATGAGGTAGGACATGATCACTCATCTTAGTATTAGGGTTGCCGAAGCACGTTTAACTACGAAATTCTAATGAGATTCGACGCATTAGTATTGGTGTAATCACAACTTCCAAAATCTCTAGCTTCATGGGCATCATCTTAGATTCCTTGAATTGACAAAAGAGGGCTATGCAGCACATCTGGTTAAAGACTGGTAGCTGTGGTCCTTCTCTAACCCTTTCTATTAACGGCACGGCCTTTATTTTTGCCTTCCAAGATTTTTACCTAGACAAGCAATATGTAAATTGCTCAATCTAAAGTTGGAATGTCATTTTTTTAATCACCGATCATATTTACCACATATAAATTTACATTGACTCCCTTCTCCTGCATGACATCGTAGTAGTGAAACTGAAAATTTTGCAATTTTTTTTATCCATATAGGTTCACAGTTTCAGGAAATTCTATATTGTCTTCATATGATTACAGTAATTGGGACAGCTCTTCAAGGCATATAGAGAGCTTTAAAAAGTTTAAAGGGGCTAGTGCAGATGTGTGCATTCTAATTTTAATTTGGCTGGTGCGGTTGTTGAAAGCACAAGGCACAACATTTTCCCTAATAAATGAGGAAACATCATGATGAAATTGCAGCCATAACATTTGTATTCAAAATTAATCCTAAAAAAATTGAAACCACTAGCCTTGCCTAACACAGTGTGCAAGGACAACAGCTTAGCCCACTTAACAGGCTTTCTCTCTCTGGTGTCCAACTAAAATATCTAAGACTACGACATAATATGTGATTGACTGATGAGTTGTGGTATTCGTTCTCATTTAGTGAGATTTTAAGTTGACTTACACATATTTATCATTGAATGAGATAATAATATAGTTCACACCTCAAAGAGATCTTAACTAATGATAAATATGTATGCATCAACAAGATGTCTTACACATAAATAAGTACTGGTACTCATTGTCTCCTTTTAATGCGTATATAAGTACGTTTGGCCACCTCATTGGTTTGGCTTGGATGAAATGACTTTGCAGCAAAATGGATAGGCAAAGCTTTTACCATCCAATTGATAGTAGTTGGATTTGGCTTCAGCCTGCTGCTAACACTTGAGTACTGGCCATGCATGATAGGTTATTGAAGCATTTGCTCTTCCAACCATACACATACTGATTCTCTTAACTCACATAGGGGCAGCCACCACAATTATATTCATAGAATTTATTCTCTAGATCTTCAACACTTAATATTAGAACACCAATATCCATAATAATGACAAATGGAAGTTATCTGCTTGTACTATGATCAATAATATTTGATCTTGTGGGTGATCTACCTCTCTGTAGTCTGTATACCCTTTTTTAGATAATTATTCAATGGAGTAAACAAAAAAAAGAAAACAGAATAACACATCTATAAATACTAAATAAGTGTTGTCTATTCAAATTTTTTTATTAACCAAAGCTTAGAGGAGTTTGGCATCCGTCATCCTACTAAGGTCCGAACATGTCTTTAATTTCTTTGAGCACTTAAGTGGTCCCTCACATTGGTAGCAAAAATTGAAACCATGTTCTTTTTGAGATATGAGTCCAAAGGCATGTAGTCACTTTTCTTTATTCTTCATTGGCCCTACCATGTCCAGACTAATGAGTGCAAATGTGTTTATGTTGAATTTCCTGCAAGATTCAATGAAAAACACTTGATCTATTTTGTACATGCACGATCAAGCACTTACATCAATGATAATTTATAGAACAGTTATGTTATATGTACGCCCATATCTCATACACCATGCATACACCCGTATTAGAATACACTGACCCCCTAAAATAACTGCTTCATCCACTCTTTCTCCCATTCTTACCAACATGCGCGTGAACCCACATTCCTTATCTTCATTCTCTTTCTCGAAAAATTTCACTGTTCATTGCTCTTCGCTCTCTTCACCCTCTTCGTTCTCTTCGATCTCGTCGTTCTCTTCGATCTCGTCGTTCTCTGCGATCTTATGCGCAAGATCTGGGATTTGTTAGAGAGATGAGTGATTGAAGATGTTGCTGCTTGTTATCATCTTTTAAATAAGAAAGAAAGAAGTTAAAAAAAAAAACTAAAGCATAATTGACAGGAGGAAGGAAAAGCACAAGATATATATGACCTATGCTTATTAATTTTAAAGTCAAGATTTATTTTTATTTGAGTAAAATCACAGTGATGTAATTAAACAAAACCTGTGACCTGTGGATAATGTTTGCACATACGCCCATTTAATGTTTGCACATATGCCCATTTAAAGTTTGCACAATTCTACAATATATCAAATTCTGCATTTTTATGCATTTGTGATAAACACATAATGCTTATATTACACCATCTAATGTTTATTTATGGCAATATGTAAAAATTGTGTCAAAATTTTTGTAATATTTATACATTAATTGTTGAAAGGTTGAGAATATGCCAAAATGCACATCCTCTTCCTCAACAAAGACAAAACATGTGACATGTGGATAATGTTTGCACATATGCCCATTTAATGTTTGCATTTATGCCTATTAAAGTTTGCACAATTCTATAATACATCAAATTCTGCATTTTTATGCATTTGTGACAAACACATAATGCTTATATCACACCATCTAATGTTTATTCATGGCAATATGTAAACAATTGTGTCAAAATTCATAATATTTATGCATTAATTGTTGAAAGGTTGAAAATGTGCCAAAATGCACACCCTCTTCCTTAACAAAGACAAAACCTGTGACATGTGGATAATGTTTGCATATACGCCCATTTAATGTTTGCACATATACCCAGTTAAAGTTTGCACAATTCTACAATACATCAAATTTTGCATTTTTATGCATTTGTGACAAACACGTAATGCTTATATCGCACCATCTAATGTTTATTAATGGCAATATGTAAAAAATTGTGTCAAAATATTTATAATATTTATGTATTAATTGTTGAAAGGTTGAGCATATGCCAAAATGCATATCCTCTTCCTCAACAAAGATAAAACCTGTGACCTGTAGATAATGTTTGCACATACGCCCATTTAATATTTGCACTTATGCCCATTTAAAGTTTGCACATTCAATTTTCTATCATATGTGTGCTAGTAATGAATGAGTATTAGAACATGTGAAGCTTCAGTACATTAGAATTTCACAGAGACGTCAAAGAATAAAACTCTCCATGGAAATCAAATAAAAAAATCATGAAAACTATGATGATGATGATAAACATAATAGAAAATTGAATGACGATGATGAGATGATAATCAAAGAAATGATGATGATAATGATAATCAAAGAATGGATAATGATAATAGGAGGATGAGAGGATGGAAGAATGACAGAGGATGACGATGACGATGACGACGACGACGACAAACATAACAGAACAAGGATGAGAGGTTGAAGACGATGAGTGAAGACGATGACGAGAACGAGTTCGGGATTAGGGCGCGCGCGTTGTGTATAAATTATACGGTATACGTATAATTATCATTAATTGCATATAAAACCGTATAAAAGAGATGTGTACGTACGGGTGTGTGGTTTATGGGTTTACATGGAACATTTTTCTTTATAGAATGATAATCTATATCCTTCATTTTGCGCATTAAAAATGAGTATGGAGATGGATTTTTATAAATATAAAATTGTGTAGGATTCGCGGTCCTTGTTTGTTATTCAATTATCATATTTATAGACAACTTATCATAAATAAATAGATGCAATACAACTCTT
>QANU01065573.1:0-10664 GCA_003254905.1 Nissolia schottii | reverse complement strand
AAATATCATAAAATACACCTTAATGCATGACACTTAGTGTTTATGTCATACTTTATTCAGTATTTGTATTATTTTATAGTTCAATAAAACATAGCTCAATTATGATAAATATATGAAATTAGCTAAATAAACTCAATATATATTATATAATATAAAGAAAGTTAGGTAAATATCTAACTAAGTTACAAAAATTGTACATTTTGAGGTAAACTCATAAACTCGTAGGTAGATTTTAACTCGTAAACTCGCTGGTAGAATCGAAAGTTTACTTAAACTCGTACGAGTTTACCAAAAAAGAGTTTACATAAGTGTTAACTCGTTTTATGTAGTAAAATCGTACGAGTTAACTCGAGAGTTTAACAACCATGCTTGCAATCACATCACGTTGTCGCTTCATTAAGCTGTGGTCACCTCTCAAATTCCCTCTCCCACAATCCTTTTTCTGTTCAAACTCAATTTCATGTGGTTGTTATTGCTACGATCATGCCTCCACCAACACCAAAGCGGTCTTTTGTTTCCAGCATCCACATATGTTCACATGCTTGTAATCCTTTACTCCCATCTTATTAAGCGCTTCTTATAGATGATGAGGTCTATAAACCTTCAGATTTCACCCCCAAATTTTAGTTTTAAGCACGAATTGCATTGGGATTAATATTTCCCATTTGTCTAATTTTAGTGGTTTTGAGCTTACCCAGATAATTATTTTTTGTATTATTAGTATTGTGTGTGTGATTCGAACTTTAATTATTCAAGCTTATATAACAATACCACAAACATCAAATACGATAAAACTATACATTTTATATGTGACGCATGAAACACGAAATAATATACAAATTTATATGATATATTTTTTATACTATATTATCGTATTTTATATTATCATGTCTAATACAATCAGACATTATCTTATATATAATATACTAAACGAGACCTATCAGTTTATATTTTCTTGATCATCTTATTTATAGTGTTTGTTTTTTTTTTTTTGGGTATTATATTTTACTTTCTCTCATTTTGGTAGGCCTATTTTATTTTCTGTTTGATTTTTTGGTCGAAGCAGAAAAGTTTTGGTTCTTGGAATAGGCCCTTTTTGAGCACTACTTTCCTACTTTATGAGTAATAGGGCCAACAAGACTACAAGACACATAAAGTTAGGGCCATAAAGGTCGAGCCTGCCAGGTCTCTTGTCGGCGTTAGTTTGTTTTCAACCTAATTCTGTAGACGTTCACACACAGAAGCTGATTCGTGAGATACACATTCTAATTCTCCCTATATCATTTTTCCCGTTAGGACTCAGGTCGGCAGTGGTCATCAAAATGCCAAATTCATGATCTGCCCAATCCACAAGCCACTGAAATATTATCATATAAACTCAAATTTAACTACTTATATTTAAGTGTGTACAAATTTAACTACATAAAGATATATCTTTATTTGAAGTTGGTGGAACTCACATTCTTTTTGAGTGTGCATAAGAATAAATTGTTAAGATTGTATCTATTCAAAAATGTCTTCTCACTATATCTTGTGTAGACACTTCTTCACTTTGCTCTATCTTGTGCGATTTAGAATTCAAGCTTATGCACACAAATGAATGATTAAGAAAACTACCAATCATTTTTTCTTTTCAGTCAAGTGCCAGTCAAACTTGAAACAAAAATGTTTGGGATACACCCCAATTATGTCACTCGTACATCCATCATGTACAAAATACAAAAATTAATTGGTATATGTTGTATCCCGTACAAATCACGAAATTTGGAATAACCTAACGACCATGCGACTGCGAGCACACATTCCCACAATATTTTCATTCACACTAACGTGCACAAACTTTATATATTAAAGTGCAAAAATATTATGTGTTATTATGCACAAACTATAGAGATTAAAATTTGCATAAATATTTTGATAAGTTTGCGTTTTCATGTTTTTAATGTTTGTGCACCATCGTTCTAAATGTTTGTGCAATTACGTTGTTAAAGTTTGTGTTTTGATGCTGTAAACGTTTGTTAACATGAAACACAATCATGCCTAGAAACACTACACGTGCACAAATTTTATATATTAAAGTGCACAAACGTTATGTATTACTCTGCACAAACTTTAGAAATTAAAATTAGCATAAATATTTGGTAAGTGTGTATTTTTCATGTTTTTAATGTTTGTACACCCTTGTTCTCAATGTTTGTGCAATTATGTTGTTATAGTTTATGCTTTGATGCTCTAGATGTTTATTAACATGAAACATAATCACACCTAGAAAGACACCACACATGCACAAAGTATATATATTAAAATGCACAAACATTATGTGTTATACTGCACAAACTTTAGAGATTAAAATTCGCATAAATATTCGGTAAGTGTGCACAAACCTTAGATATCAGAATGCGCAAATATTGTTTATGTCAATGCACAAACTTTACCAATTCTATGTATATTTCACAAGAAACTCATATAATACACATAAATTATCAATGCACAAGCTTTATACACTAAAGTGCACAAGCTTTATATACTAAAATGCACAAACTCTATAGACTAAATGTACACTTTTTGAACAATTTTGCAAACGATTTCTACAAACACAAACAGTAGGGGTCATTCAAAATTTCAGAATTAGATCACATATATTAGTCGAAAAGCAAGGAAAGTTCAAAAGCTTGCAACTAATTGCGAAAACTCTAAAAAGTTATAGTTTCGAATCTGAAACATAAATGTGGGCGTTCGTCGTCGAGTGCTTATCGATTTGCTTGATGGTGAGTGCTTCACCGTCCTTCGTTCAGTGGTGGTTTTAGTGAAATTTTGGTGGAGATAAATAGAGAACGGTGCTAATTTTGAGAAGAAGATGTGGAGACGTGAGCTATTTCTTTATCACGTGTATAGACGCGCACGTAATATGCGAGTGGGTGAACGTGGGAAACAAGGGTTGTTTGAGAGTTATTGTGTGGGTCCAAGTGTATAAATATGGAGGTGAATGTATAGTAGATGCTAAGAAGGTGTACATGTACTAGGACTGAAATTGAAATGACGAAAGAAGTAAAAATTTACCAACATTGCCATCGATCTCCATTAAAATTACCATACATCCATAAACATCTTTAGAACATCGTAATATGATAATTTTACACTTCTACCACTTTGCCACAACTGTTCAAAGAAATTACCAAATTACTTTCGTTTTCAAACTTTTTACCATACTACCACGGTTTGGGCCGACAGGGCATCCGCGGACCGCGTGGGGAAAAATGATTTGCACTAAATTCGCCAACAATGGTGGCGAATTCGCCTGCCCCGTTGGTGAATTCAACCTACCGTAGCCTACTTGCTTGCCTCTCCCTTCCCCAGCCCACACCACCCGTAGCTTCACCATGCGAAAAACATGGCTTCGTAGGTAAGCTGCAAAAATCGAAAAAATAATTTTGCAAAAAGGACGGGACGCTCTTTATCGTGCGTAGGGGGGAATCCATCGATTTGAACTTCGAATGGCCCAAACTGCTTGGCTTCATGCGCGCGAGCCCAACTCCTTCTCAACTCTTTTTACCAATACAATAACTAATAAAGGTATATAAACACTTAAAAGGTTTGTGAGCTAACCAATGTGGGACTAGAGCACATGACATAAGTATAAAATATTTTTTAACCAATAAATTGTATGTGAATTAAATTAATTTGGTTTATGTATTTTTTTTCTCCCACAAAAATCACGATAAAATATATTTGAAATCTTATATAATATTCTTATCTTAATTTTTATATATATATATATATATATATATATATATTAATGTTTTCCCCTTTCCAATTACTTAGTAAAAAGTCTTTTTTAGAATTAAAAAGAAGTTAGCCTTGCAGTTGAGTTCAATCTTCATATTTCTCTTCCCTGCCTTATTTGCGTACGTATATTATAAACATTTAAAATTATATGGTAGATTTCAAGAGCTAGTCATCTCTCCTGCAAGTGAAATCGAATATGGATTTTGCAAAATAGAAATATCACGCAACAGTACTCTACTTCCCACCTCGCTCCAGTAATATATTCTGGCGCTTCCCACCTTGTTATTTATTTGTTGCTTAGCCACCGTCCATCTTGTTTCTACTCTCAACTTTCATTTTGAAATTAATTTCATAGTGCATATTACATTATGTATATTATATTTACTTAAAAAGTTTGAATATACAATTATTTTTGCTTTTACTTTATATATGTACGTGCTGGAACCGGTGAGACAGTGTTACATTATTTATCAGTGTTGCAAAATCCATATTCGATTTCACTTCAGAAAGGAAAGTATCTTTGTGCATTTTTTTATGATAAACCTTAGTTGGAAACTTATCACCAATGATTTGCCATGCTGATAGTTATTAAAATCGCGATACGTAAAATCGTACGATTTTACGAGTTTAGGTTGTAAAATCGAGCTAACTCGCATGTAAACTCGTTTCTGGGTAAAATCAGGTAAACTCGCATAAAATCGCGAGTTTACTCCCGATTTTACGAGTTTACCACACAGGCAGTTTTTTTTTTTTTTAGAAACAAAACAAGTTTGATATTGTTTTTCATAACTATGAGTTTTTAGATTTAGGTCATTTAAGTATTTTAGAGTTATCATTTACAGTTGCGCCTACAATCGTGCTCCGTTGTGCTCCGTCGCTAATCCGTCGTATGTATTTCATCCTTTGCTCAGGGATCTTTCCCACCAGGGTGCGTGACCTCTGCATTGCTATTTGTGCTTTAGTGTTCTATATTGAAGACATCATCGTCACAAATTCGCTTCTTGTGATGTTCAGTAGTCAATACTATGTATTATGTTATATGTATTATGTATGAATTGAACTTAGAACTCATATATTTCATCTTTATTTGTGCTTTGTTATGGATATAAATGTATTTATGAATTTCAAGTTTTATTAAATATATTTTTGTAGCATAATAATTTTTTAAAATATTTTTTTAATATTTTTTTAATAATAGGTAAACTCGTACGAGTTTACGATCCTAGTTTACGATCCGAGTTTACGGAGGCTCCACGAATTTACTTAAACTCGCGAGTTTGATAACCATGGCCATGCTTGCAATTTCTACTCTAAATAACTTTCACTTGTTTTTGTTTTTGTAGAAGAGACATTTCATTATTCTTAGCATCAAGTTCTTCTAGACAATTCTTCAAGATTGCCTCTAGTTCCTTTGAGATTCTACTACTTTCTGCTTGGTTTTAATTTAAATTAAGGCACATTCTTGACAATAAAAAAAAGCTCTAGTCCCACATTGGTTAGCTCACAAACTTTTTAAGTGTTTACATACCTTTAGTAGTTATTGTATTAGTAAAAAGAGTTGAGAAAGGAGTTGGGCTCGCGCGCATGAGGCCAAGCAGTTTGGGTCATTCGAAGTCCAAATCGATGGATTCCCCCCCGCACAATAAAGAGCGTCCCGTCCTTTTTGTAAAATTATTTTTTTGATTTTTGCAGCTTACCTGCGAAGCCATGTTTTTCGCATGGTGAGGCTAGGGGTGGTGTGGGGAGGGAGAGGCAAGCAAGTAGGCTACAGTAGGTTAAATTCACCAACGGGGCAGGCGAATTCGCGTTGAATTCACCACCCTTGTTGGCGAATTTTTTTTTGCTTGTACTAAATTCGCCAACCGTGCTGGCGAATCCAAAGTGAATTCGCCTGCCTCGTTGGCGAATCCGACGTGGCTTGCCACGCGGTCTGCGGATGCCCCGTCAGCCCAAACCGTGGTAGTATGGTAAAAAGTTTGAAAATGAGGGTAATTTCGTAATTTCTTTGAACAGTAGTGACAAAAGAAAAAAATTTGCTTCAAAGCTACCGTAATTTGTCTCCTTAATCAATATGGAAACATAACATGTACATTTTCGGCTTCTCAATAATTGAACTCATTTGGGTTACATTTAATTTCTTGTGAGTTTTATTTTAGAATAATGCTGTCTGGCAAAATTTATAGGCAGAATTTTTTATAATATTAATCTAAATGTTATCATATATATTACGTTATTTTGATAATTAAATTTAAATAAAAAAATTCTAACATTCTAATATCCTTTTTACTCCATTCCATAATGATATACTCTCTTACCTCTTTTATGTGAACAAGTGACATAACAGAAACTATTACAGTAACTTAACATTTAATTTTATATATATATAAATGTAAAGGGTCTAACATCTAATTAGACCGCACACATTTATTTCGCTGCCGTCCAAGAGACTAGGAGATCATTCGTAACACGGAACCATAATGATGTTTCATTCATATTTTGTGTACATGATGAAAATAAGAATCACTTTACTCATTTTATGGTTTTTCATTCGATACCTATCTCTTTATTTAGATATCGACACTTTTCAAATAAGTTTATTTGAGTTAGGGAAATATACGGTGTATTATTAGTCACAAATAACTATCAAATATCAATAATCTTAAATTTTGATAAGATATTGAAATAACCACCTCATTTCATATTTATTGTTAAAAGATTTACAGGTATTCCACAATCAGGTACTCATATAATGAGCCAAAAGAGTATGTTTGATGAAAAATATTTGGATATACTTTCAAACACATTATTTTTAGATACAATAACATAAAATTGGGTTCTATCACTTTTAATGTGCATTCTATCAAGTATTTATGAGTTTCAATAAATAAAATTTATTTTTATTGTGTTTAAACATGAATTTCTCATGTTTAATTTGTGTTTCCATTTTTTTTTAGTTTACTTCTATTTTCTAAAATTTCATATAAAACAATAAAAACAAAAAAATTATATTTTTTTATTTTTATTTCTTATTTTCACTCATTTCTGAAAACAATAAATAGAAACACAAGTCAAACAAATCTTATAATTGATAAAGAAACAGTGTGGAGAGGTAATTAACATTTATCATACCACCCTAATGTCCATGAAATGGATTTTTTATTTTCTCCCAGCTTTTTAACTAAAAGAGAATAGAAAAAAAGAAAAAGAAAAAAAAAAAAAAGGAGCAACTGTGTCTTGGGGTGTGAGCTGTGTAAAAAAGCCTAAAAGGATTCACATGCTTTTTTGCAAGCCTATCATCCAACACAATCATAGAATAACATGGCCTTTTTGGTTATGTTTCTGTTCTTTTCACCATAGAAAACAATAAATAAATAAAAATTGGACTATCTGGAAAGCCATGCCAGTGCATTAAAGATAATTGCTGCTTCTACATGAAAGGAGGCGTTTCATCATTATTTCTATCTACTAGCTATACCTATATACCTGCTTTCGGATGAAGATATCATGGGGATCATAAAACCCTCCAATTCCATCTATCTAACCACTTATTATGTGGATATGGTTTGTGGATTGCAAACACAAAATAAAAAAGACCACTTTTTTGTGGTCACGGGATAAACGTATTGGATTAAGTAGGTAGTGGTGATGTTTAAAACAAGCCATCTAAACCCAATATTCCTAATTTGTGAAGAAAGTCATGGATGACGACCCAACAACTTCACAAGTCTCTACCAAACTTAATTATTGATAATTTTAATTTGAATTTAGTTTTTATACGTTTTTACATTATCATTTAATTAAATTACTTTAAATACATAATTTTTTAAATAATAAATGAGAGAGTCTAACTATTTTTTATTATGTGATAATACTTAATTGATTGATAGTGTAATTTTTTTTACATTATCATTAATAATAGTTAAACTCTTTCAATTATTCATAATTTATAGTCGGTTTAAAACAGAAACTTTTTTTACGATAGTAAACAATTAAACATTAATTCATACCCTTAAACATTAATTTATTCATAATTTATAGCCATTTAAACCATACAAAATGGGGCATAACAAATAACAAATTGCAGATATGAACAGTGAAAAAAGTTACTTATACACTTATAGAGTTGTACACATATTATTACGACAATTATTTTGAATATTTTTATGATAATCACACTCATAAAAATATGAAATTCATAATAAACTTTATTATAATAAATTTTACACATTTATAAATGTAATTATTTAAAATAGTTTTCACTTGTCATTGTATATTTCTTTGTAAATATTAAGAGAAATGCTATTTTTAATATTAAATTTAATGTTTATATTAAGTCTCTCACAATATTATAAGAGTCACCCTTACATATGTATTGTGATGGGAAAATTTAGTACACTTGCCGTTAAAATAACATTTATAAGCGGTTTGGTATCGCTTAAGCAAAGTCTCGAGTTCGAGACCTTGTGAACACAATTTATTCTCGCTGGGAGACTCACCCGCCATAGCCAAGTGCGCGACCGGGTCGACTCGGATTAGTCAAGGCTAAGCCTTGGATACCGGACAGGCAACCTAAAAAAAAATAACATTTGTAATATATTAATTACTTGTTCTTTGAGTTAAAGGGACGGTGGGCAATGGGCTTTGGCTGTAGAGGAAAAGAAAAAAAACTAAGTAGCCAACAAACTTTGAGTATAGAAAAAAGCTAATAAAATAAAATAAAATCAAAGCAAAAGCCCCTTTTTTTTAAGTAAAAATAAAGGGGGTGACAAAGTCGTCATAATTTGTTGACCCGGACATCGAAGGGGGGAATAATATTTTCTTCAAGTGGGTCATAGCTATGGCTATAGCTTACTTTAGGAGACTCTGCTTTGAGATTATGACCACGTCAACAGTACAGATATTCCTTTCATATTTTATGCTATATTTCTTCCGTTTACTTTTATTATTATTTTTGATAAAAAATACATAAAAATTATTTAATTGACATTAAAATAAAAAAATATAAAATATATAAATAAAATTAACTTTACACAATAAATGTTATAGTTATTAAATATTAAAAAAATATAAGAGATAATAAAAATATACATGTAAAAAAATATATTTGATATTTTTTAATTAAATAATAATTAATTTTAGATAAATTTTTATTTAAAAAATGAAAGAAAAAAAAAGAGTGAGGGAGTGTTTGTTTTCCGTTGATCGAGGCTAAAGGTTTCAAATAAGTACTGCATATATAAGTATTTTGTTTTTGAGTGTTTGTTTTTAATGTGTTATTTGTGTTTAAATAGCAACACATTTAAGTTCAATTGATGGCCCTCCAGAAGCTCACAGAGTACAAGATTTTCCTTCTTCTGTTGTTAAAGGGTACATATAAAATTAATGACGTTAGAGACCGAAAAAGATAATTTGGATTAGGACCAAGTCATGAAATTAGTGGGCAAGTGTTGATTATAGTTGTTAATTACGTAGTGTTATATTATATGCTTGAAACTTCGAAGTAAACTTCAAGGTTGACCTATTCGTAAGCGTGTTTTACGCACGGATGGATGGTCTAATTGAATTTATCAATATTTCTTAGCATGGTTTGAAAGGTATAGTTAAATTAAGTTTTAATTTATTATTATAATAATATTTAACAAATTACTTTTTCATAATTTATTGTCTTGAGTTATGATTAAACCAAAAACATAGAAAATTACTTTTTCGTTGTAAGACAAATTAGATTTGTAAGATAAAATTGATAATTAAATTGAAATAGGTTAACAGAGTACTAATGGCTTTGCCAGGCGACGTATCTGTCTAAGTATTGGATAAATCATATGTGAATCAAGAAATAAAAAAAGAAAGTTTATTTTTTTTTTCAATGGATAGTATTTTTTTTAAGTATAAACTGAATAGATTGTAAAAAAAAGAAGTTATCTCCCAACATCCATTTTATAATATTGTATAAATAAGGTAACTACAAAAATTAAAGAGTTCTCAAATATATATTTTATCACTAATTAATAATAAAATGTTATATTTGACAACACATAATAAAAAAAATCAATCGAAAATATTTATTATTTTCACGTAGTTGTTTGGCCTCCAAAAGAGGTCTAACTTTCCAAGTGTCAAAGCCCCAGGCAAGTATCCAACCAATTGTCATAATAGTTTGGTAAATTCTACCAGCTCAAATATAAAAATTTAGTTATACTCATCCTCAAACTAGTTTATAACCTAATTTAACCAACATTAAAACAGTCGCGTCCATGGAATTTTTTTTACACAATTTTAACATGTTGCATTTAAAATTACACACAATAAAAATAAGTTATATTATCTTTATTACATTTTTTGCCAAATATTTTTAGATTTTACTTAATAGAATTTGCTTTTTATACACAAATGTACTCAAATGTTATGTTCATACAAAAATTTCTTAATTATATGTTACATCATCAACTGAAATTCACCTTTAGAATTTCACTCATATTTTCTAATTAATGTATAAAATTAAGAAATTAAAAAGTTAATTAAAATCTTAAATTAGTTTACCAAACTGGCACTAAAATTAATTTAGAGACAAAGAGTTTAAATAATATACATAAAATTTTAAGATTAAGGTACATTGTAACTGATTAAACCACAAACACGAGTTAAGAAACGGAGGGTGTATAAAGAATCTTCATTTTCACTGTTGTAATTGGGTCATCCATTATGAGTGGGGTGGGTGCATTAGTAATAATCATTCATGGAGAGTCAAACAAGTTCATCCCAGTCAAACCATGCTCCATAACGTCAACTAGAACAACATTAATATTTTCCCAAAAATTTATGATCTCATAAAAAAAAGAAAAAAAACAAGAAGAAGGAATTCCACACTTAACAACAAC
>QANU01065503.1:391061-404776 GCA_003254905.1 Nissolia schottii | reverse complement strand
TACGTCATCGGAAAAAAAGCAAACGGAAGACAGAAACCCTAATTTGGTCGGTGCCCCCAAAAGATCCCTTCTTTCTACAACCACCGGTAGCTGGGAGAAAAAATAAATAAATAAATAAACGTTTTCTTTTCTTTCTTCTTTTTTTCCCCTACGAATACGTGATCATGATTCTTGAATCACGTTTTGCGGAATCGCTTCCACCGCCATCCGTCATCGCCACCTGCAATGCAAGAATCCGATTGGGAAATGAAGAAGACGCTGATGGTGATGGCGATGGCAAAGAGAAGCGCTTCGGTGAAGAAATGGAAAAAAAAGAAAAAAATTCTTTCGGTTAGAGAGACGAGAGAAATAGAAGAAGCGCTTCCCTTTCAGTTTGCTTTTTTCATTGCTCGCTTGATTTTTTTGGGAAACCTCGATTGGTGATTTTATTTATCCTGTGATTGAAACGGCAACGTTCTAATAGTGAGAGTGCCACGCGGCGCGACGAGGAAGCGCTGAGTGGGGCTTTGGAGTGACGGGTGTGGCAACGGCAAGGATTACTTTGAAGTGAGGAGCCGTAGCGTCAGTGGTTCGTTGCTCGTGGCTTCACCGTCACGACTCAATTAATATTATTTTTGTTTAATTAACTTATGATAAGGTGTATTGGTTCATTAGTCTAGTATCACCATTCCCTTAATATATTTATATTATTAACATTATTAATCTTTTTTTTATAATATAATTCTAAATGACCTTTTATCAAATATACTATCTTAGTGACATTACCAATTTTATCTTAAATTTAAAAAATAGAAAAAGAACTTATGTGAAAAATAAAGTTATACTCCAAATTCCAAATTCCAACTTATATGATCCCTAACAAGATCGCGTCTTGTCACCATACGTTTCAGTATTTATTTGCTAACAAAAGTATCATAGTAAACACCTTCTTATAATAGTTATTATTGTTACCATAAAATTATAAATTCATAATATTTATTATAAGAGAATTGTGTTACTTGTCCTCATTAAATATAAATTAAATAACATTTCTCACCGTAAAATTATAAATTAATTCAGTGTTAATGGTAAAGCTAATGAGTTATGCATTAGCATCTTTTTATAAGTTGTGCTTTTTCTGGTTTTTATTTTTATTGTTGTGAAGATAATTTTGGGGAATGTCTGCCTTTCTTTTTGTATAATGGTGGATCGGGGGGAGAGAGAGAGAGGAAGATAGTGACATATGGGCGGTGATTCGGACGTGTCCAGTTGTGAAATGAGGTGGAACCAAGTGGGAGAGTTGAGAAGGTCAGCAAGTACCTGGCACCTTCATCGTGGGGTGATGGGAGAGGAGATAAAAAGTGTTAGAAATTCGAATAAAGCACAACGAGTAAAGTTTTGGGATGATAAATTGCGCAGGTATAGTCAAGTGTTTAATAATAAATGTGATATCCTTAGGATATGAATTACCCTTTATTGCAATTATCTATTGAATGTAAAAATGATTTAATTTATCAACATTAAATTTTTGGTATTTAATTTAAGACAAGACATATAACAAAAAAAAAGTTACACTTTTATTTAATAGTTTAATTATTATTTAATTAAATTATTTTATATGCATAATTTTTTAAATAATGCAAGAAAAAAATTAATTATTTTTAATTATTTAATAAATTTAATTAATTATAAAATAAATTTATACCATCAATGCATAATAATTAAATTCTTTATTTAGAGCGTTATGTAATGATTATGCAATAATTCCTCCTAAATAAATATGATAAGATAAATTGCATGGTCATGAAACACTATTTTCTTTAATAATAAAGTGGTATATTTTAGTTAAAGAGAGAGTTTAATGCACTAATAGTGTAAAAAAATTTTACATTATTGTTTAATTAAATTGTATCACATAACTAAAAATAGTTTATTTTCTCACCCATTATTTAAAAAGTCATCTATACATCTAATAAAAGGATTCATAAAATAAATGTCACTTAGTATCCAAATTTATATCTCATTTTTACCCTAAAAAACAATTATTTTTATAATATTTATTTAGGTTAAATGTAAATATACCACTTTGCCAACTACCCAAAATATCGCACTGCTTAAGTTAACTCCTCCACTTCTTTAGTGTTTTTTGTCTTGCATTCTCTTTCTTTTTTTTTCTTCCTTTCATTTATTTATTTTCTTCAATTTAACTCTTTTATTCACCTTATTGCTAGAATACATACATCATCATAATTAAGGTTGTTAAACTCAAGAGTTTAACTAAACTCATAGAGCCTTAAGCAAATGTACAATTTTACTGGCATTTGTGGTCGTAATGGTTAATGTTGAATGATACAAACACGATGACCACAATTCAAATATGTTCAGTAGAAGAAAGAAAGCCTTAGCAACGGTGAATAGAAATTTTGACAACCTTGATTATGATGGTGTATGTAATCTAGCAGCAAGGTGAATAGAAAAGTTAAATTGAAGAAAAATAAGTAAATGAAAGGAAGAAAAAAGAAAGAGAATGTAAGAAATATCATAAAATACACCTAAATACATATCACTTAATTGTACAACTTACTACATGACACTTAATTTTTATGTCATACTTTATTTTATACGTGTATTATTTTATAGTTCAATGAACATAGCTTAATTATGAAAAATATATGAAATTAGCTTAATAAACTCTATAGATATTGTCTGGCATAAACAAAGTCAGGTAAGTATTTAACAAAGTTACAATATATGTACATTTTGAGGTAAACTAGTAAACTTGTATGTAGATTTTAACTCATAAACTCACTAGTAAAATTTAGGGTTTACTTAAACTCGTACGAGTTTACCAAAAAAGAGTTGTTAACTCATTTTGTGTAATAGAATCGTAAACTAGTAAAAGTTTACGAATTAACTCACGAGTTTCACAACCATGGTCATAACTACCATCTTTGTAAAAATCCCAACACTAACCACCATCTTTGTAAAAATCCAAACACTATTTTAGTTATATCTGCTCAATACTTGATAGGCACGAAATGTCTATTAAAACACACTAATTAATATATATATATATATATATATATAATCATTTACTTAAATGACAATATAAGCGCATAACAATTAAACACTTAAAGAAAAATTATTGTGTAATCATCAAATATCATATAAAATATTTTTGAATTTTATGTTAGGATGATTCACCACTAATTGTAAAATTCATTTTGCAGTTTGAAATCACCATCTAATGGTTGCTCCTACCCATGAACTGAAGGACCCGACTTCAAATGATGAAGTGGATAAAAAATCCCTCTGCCATCTTAATAAAAAAAATTGTAAAATTCATTTTGCACATAATGAGAGTATAATCAACTCAATCATCACAAATATCTTTTCAATAAAATTATGTCTTATCACTAACTGAAGTTAAATCTCACTTTATCTTTACATGAGACATAATATACCTAAGTGCTTCGTAATCATCCAATATTTTCTTTAGCAGTCAGGCAATAAGGTTTTCGTTGGAGCAAACCCGTTTATGCAATCATTGTTTTGCTTATGCGATCCCAAAGGGATTTGGATTCTCTGCTTACTCGCTAGACCATCATGTTGTTATAATATATGGCAAACTGTACAAGTTTGATAATGGGACAATTTATTCATCAATACATTTTTTATAATGGAACTATTCATCATTACATGGGAAGGGACATGCTAATTTTGTACTTTATGTAAGATTCTCTCATGTTAGGTAGTAAAACTCAAATGATAAAATTATATATTTAAATAAATATATCTTTATTTAAAAAAGTTGAATGTACGTTAAATATGTTTTTAATCCCTAAAAAATTATGAATTTTGTGTTTTATCCCAAAAAAATTTGTTAAAAAATTGTCCCTCTAATGTTTTTTTTGCTTTAGTCTCTGCAGGTCATATGCGATACCACATGTCAATTTTGTGTGGACATGTGGTCTGCTGCGTGACCAAGTTAACCAAAAAAAAATTTAGAGAGATAATTTCTTTAACAAAAAATTTTTGAAGGGTAAAACACAAAATTTTAAAAGACTAAAAACATATTTAACCCTAAAATATTTATAAATAAAGCAAGACAACAAATTATTCTTCGAAGATAAAAATTATCCTAAAGAAACTACTTGTGAAAAAAAAAAGGAAATTACTTGTTTCACTTATTGGAAAAAACAACATCTAACTCATTATTTTTATATTAATTCAACATCTAACTCTCATGATGAACTAAAGATGCATCTATAAAAAACAACAATAAGCCAACTCCGGCGAAGGCCAAAACCACTGGAAGTCAATGGGGATCACGTGTTTCGTTTAGAGACAAAGTGATTGGGGCTACGCCTCCATCACGGGCTCCAACCTATGCGGAGATTAAGGAAAAGAATTTGGTATCTATTCAAGGGTGCTGGTTTCTTTGTTGGGGGTAGTCTTTGATGATAGTGTTATCAAGACTGCTTTGGCTCCTTGGGAGGACGCTTTGGTGGTGAAACTATTGGGGAAGATCGTGTTTTACACTGTGTTGCGTGCTAACCTCAAGAGCCTTTGGCGCTTGAAGGGTGGCTTCGATCTCATGAATGTCAGTAATGGCTATTTCACAGGATTCCCCTCCATGCCCTTGTTCATGTTTTCCACAATGCCCTGGATGAAGACTCCCAAGAATTCTTGGACGGGGCAGCTGTAGGGTCAGTGACTAATCATTTTCTTTACTTAGAGACAAGCAAAGGTTTAAAGTTGGGGGTTGTGATAACTCTCCAATTAAATTTCTTTTTGCTTGCTAATCATGTAGTTTTTATGCATTTTAGTTGCATAATAGGTTGCATTTGCATGCATTCATATAGAATTTCACCTAGGTTGCATAAACTAACCATTTAGGCATGTTAGGTGGAAATAGGTGTTTTTGGATGTTTTCAAGTCTAAAATGTCTATTGGAGGAATCCATGAAAGATTCGAAAGCTTAGGAGTCAAGATAAGTCAAGAAAACATAAAGGAAAAGCTCTGGGGAGTGCTCCAGCATTGTGCACAACAGAGTAACAAAATTGACGATCGACGGAAATCATACGGATTTACAAATCCAAGAGTTTGAATCAAGAATTAAGGAGAAAGATGAGAGAATCTAGCGAAATAAATTTGAAAATTGTATTAATGGCTTTATATAGCCACCAAGTTCTAGCACGTGTAATGCACGTGGTTCTCCTAACTAAATCTGAGAAGGAAATAACTAGAATCAGTTACACTCATCCAATGGCCTTGCATTCCTGCACGTGATGAACCTAAATGAAAAATCCTCCGAGAGAGGGTATACCCCTTACATGTACAAATGGTATGTATGAAAGGTAACTTTTATTTATTATATACTATATAATTTACATATAAATAATAAAATATATATTTTTATTAGATCCCGCTTGAACCCTTGCTTTGATCGATTCAATGTTTGGTCCAATTTTCTTAACCTTGGTTTGGATTGAAACAAATTTAAAACTTAATTTAGAAAAGTTTTTAAATTGTTGAAAGAGGATAAGATATTCATTAGAGAGAGAAAATCTAGAATAGATTATAATCCATTATAAATTAATTTTTTAAAAACTAGTTTTAGGCTGAAATTAGTTCACATAAAAGTTGATTTTAAATAATTTTGTTAGTTAACAATCAATATTTATTTTAAATTAATCTTTATNAATAATTTTGTTAGTTAACAATCAATATTTATTTTAAATTGATCTTTATTAACCTATTTATCTTTTTTTGGAGTTTTTTTTTAAATATCTCTTCATGTTAGACTTTTAAATAATGGAAGACTATTTTATCAAAAAAAAAAGGACCAAATATATAACTTTTTTCAGAACAGTTTTAAAAAAATTTAAATATCTTAGAAGGTCCGGAAAAGCTCAAGCACTACCGAACCAAACCTGATTGTTTTGGACGACAATCATTCGTGGGCTTTAGATAGATTTTTGTTAATTAACGAATAAAATAAGATAAGCACAACCGCCTTAATGGACACACAGTAATCACCACGTGTACCAAAAGATAAATTTACGACTGTAAAACAATAATAACCTTAACAAAGAAGAAAACAATATTAAGATCCTTTCGATTCATATAAGAAAAAAAAAAAGAGATAATAAGAAATTCAGCCTCCAAGAATAGCATTAAGCCATTAACAGATCTCCGCGATTCTCTCTAACGATTTTTCCGTGTGAAAAAAGTTACCAACCACCGCCACGTAATTGCTCTCTCTCTCTCTCTCTCTCTCTCTATAAAGTCTCCGCATCACTTTGTCTGAAGCACTTGCACTCGACAGTTCAACACAAAAAGACAAGAACGTTTCCAGAGAACACAAACACACAACATACAGAGACACAAAGATGGGCTCTGAGCACAACGACAGCACAAGCTACCAACCCTCGGAGCCGGAGCCGAAGCCGTGCGCCAACAACTGCGGCTTCTTTGGAACAGCCGGAAACATGAACCTCTGTTCCAAGTGCTACAGAAACCACTGCCTTCAAGATGAGCACGCCGCTTCCGCCAAAGCCGCCGTCCAGAAGACCCTCCTCCACGGCCCCGCCGCCGCCGCGTCGTCAATTTCTCCGGCGACCCTCGACTCCGCCGTTAACGAGGCTTCGCCCTCCTCGTCCGCCAGAACTCCGTCCGGTCCGGCGATTCCATCGAGCCGGTGCGGGAGTTGTAAGAAGAAGGTGGGGCTGACCGGGTTCGTGTGCAAGTGTGGGGCCACCTTCTGCGGGACGCACCGTTACCCGGAGAGGCACGATTGTTCGTATGATTTCAAGGGTGTCGCGCGTGAAGCGATTTCGAAGGCCAATCCTGTGGTGAAAGCGGACAAGATCGTTAGGTTTTAGGTTCTAGTTGGAGTTAATTGGATTTTTCTGCTTGATTTGTTTAGTAATTGGATGAATTGATTGGTAATGATGCTGATGCCCCTGTCTTGGGGTTGTACTCATAAGATTCGTAGCCAAGAATGAATTGGATTTTTTTTACGATTTTTTTTCCCATGACCTGTTCTGGTTGTCTTCTTGCTAAATTATCAGTTCCTTTTGATATTTCAGTTTTTTTTAAAGATTTTTTTTTTTTATGTGTAGGGAGGGGTATTATTTCGATACAGGGTTAGCATTAATAGACGGAACATGCTAAGATAATAATTTTGCCGGACGTGTCATCTTTTATCATTTATTATTTATGTATAAATTTTAATCAATGGTCAATTAATGGTGAAATCCCAAATCTTCGGGAGAGAGTTTGTCGTAAAACTGTCCCACAAAATTGTTTAGACTGGTATGGATCCCTCTTCTTTTTGGAAGAATGAACACGAAGAAGAATACACTAGCAAATATATGCAGGCTCCTCTTTTTCAGGCACTACTGAGTATATAGCTGTTGAAGCGCACACATTCTTCTAATCGGCTCTCTTTGTGAATGATTCTTTTTTTTTAGCTTTAGTATTCTTATTACTGCACCTGTATCCCATTTTAGTGTCCCTAGAGACATTGAGAAATCAGTCCCGGAGTTTAGATATTTTTACAATGCAACTAGATATTTCTACATAAGCAAATGAAGCATCAAGACTTGGAGGTGTAGAAAATATAATAATAATTTTTTTACCACTAGAATTTTCTAGCTTTGGTCAGGTCGGTAATTCCAGCAACTTGAGATCCTATAAACACCAGTTATGTAGTCAGTGTTAGTGCGTCAGAGTCAAAGTGATGTGATGTGTGCCGTGTGTGAGTGCGGGATGTGGACAAAAATTTGAGGACCAATAAAAATTAGATGATACGGGAACATGTCGATTTGATGGATACTTGAACTTGTCAAATATTTGAATAATTTTATATTTTTTATTATATGTATTATATTATTTTCAATAAATAAAATAAAAATATACCAAAAAGAAGTTTATGCTGAAAGTCTCGTCGCTTAGAACAAAGTTCAAACTCAAATTTTTTAAAACTTAACCCTAATTTAAAATTCAAACTTTAAAAAAAAAATGCTACTCAAAATCTCTAACTTTTGTCCTTTAAACCTAAAAAAACAAAAAACAGAATTTTTTATCTAACTTGTCTTTAACCCTAATTTCTTCATCCTCCTCTCTCTTCTTTCGTTGCCCATCCTTGACCTCTCTCCCTCCTCTCATAACACTTGACCTCCCACTCTCTCCCTCGTTATCCTTCTATGGTTGCCCACATTCCATCAACCTTTGCTCCGTCGTTCTTGTTGTTCTGTTGTTGTTGCTGCTCCGTCGTTATTATTTGTCATAATTGATATTTTCTTAAAAAATATTGTTTTTCTTTACTAGGTATAATATTGTTGATGTTGTAAGAAGATTATAAAGTTGTTTTATGATTTTGTTGAGTGATTTTTTTTTTGGTTATTTTTTATTATTGAAAATTATATCTTTAGAATTCATGAATGCCCGTTGATGTGAATTTCTATTTGAGGTATGATTGAATTTGAGAAAAAATATTGGATATGAAGGTACTACCCAACCTCAATTAGGCCGACTGCCACCGCTAGGGCCAAGTGATCAAGAAGTGATGGGAGGTGTGTTTAAACGTGTAGAGGCTCGGGCAAGTGAGTGGAGAGCATTTAACATAGGGTTGTCAAAATGAGCTCGACCCGTGGGTCTGACCCATTTACTTGGTTAAATGGATGGGTTTTACATGCAAAAAATTGGTTTTGCCGTTAGGCCCGCGGGCTAGCCCATGAGCACGTGAAATATATTTTTTTATTTATAAAAAAATTAATTTTTTAAAAGTTTCATTTTGGACTCTAAATTTTATTTTGGAGTTTAAGAGTTAGCATGTTTAACTATTTGTTATGCTTAACTACTTAATTATATTTATATTGCTATACAGCTGAAGTGCTATGATATAGATATTGATAAATTTTGCATTCTATTCCTTCAATGAGTGTTTACGCCCTACAAGTTGATATATACTTTCAAACTTTGTTTATTATTGATTAATCTACGAGAAAGAGTTCCAATTGTGTTTTTTATCAATAACATAACAGTACTCACATCAATGTTATGCGCTGTCATTTAATTAATGAAAGTTATATTAATTCATGAATCGATTTCAAATAACATTTGCTATCTTTCAAGCAAGATAGTTGAATGGACCAAAAAAATAATATAATATTGCAATCAACCATTTAAACTATTTCTTTCTAATTAATTAATTAATAGATGATAAAAAATAGTTAAAAATGATTGCACATACTTATTCACAACTTTGTATTTAAATCATAAAAAATAGACCAAAATTTTAATTTTTTTAAAAAAATAAACGGGCTAACAGGCTGACCCGTTTAGGCTCGCGGACCGACCATAAACGAGTCAAATCCTAAAAATAGACATAATTTTGGCCTGGTCCGGGGCCTAAACGGCCCGCCCCGGCCTGTTTGACACCCCTAATTTAATGTGTGCTAATGTGTGTAGAATGATTATAATCTTAAGTAAAGTGTGATCTAATATCAAAAGTTTATTTAAATTAAGCAACGATGTAGCTCAAGAAATTAACAATGTTCGACAAGCATAAGACGATCTTCATTAAAACTTTTTCTTTTAAAAAAAATTCAATGAAACAAATCCCATCTTTTAGGGTTTCTAATCTTTTCATTCTGTTTTCGAATGTCTATACTCTATAAATTAGCTGATTTGATTCGACCTCTTCCTTTCACGTACTCTTCGATTGCTTTTATTATTGTTACTTGGTCCCATTCAATCGGTTCGTGAATTATCATTTTTTTTTTTCATTGAGTTTCCGATTCTGAATTGTGTTAGGTGCCGTTCCTCGCTCAATTGGCTCGCTTAGTGCCGATTTGTCATGTTTTCCAGTATAGTTCAGCTTTTAGGGGAAAAAAAAAGTCAAACTGTTCGTTTTCGGGTAAAATTAAAAGAATGAAATTCCTCACGGGTTCTTGATCGCAATTGTGTTATAGAGCCATCAGTCATTTGTGCTGAAAGTATTCTGTGTGCAGCCTTAGGATTTTTTCACCTTAATTAAATTCTCTTTCGGTTCTAATATGATGGATTGAGCCTCTTAAATATTGGATTGGATTCCTAAAAGTTTTTTTTTGGGGGTCTAGACAGTTAATTTGATTGTTCGGTATATAACTGTTATGGCTTGAAAATTCATGAGAGGATCAAGTTGTTAATGGCTTTGGGTGTTTACTTTCCATCTTGGAAAATCATGCACGTGATAAATAAGATTAATGATCTTTTTTCATCTCCCTCCTTTTATTTTTGGTCTTCTCCGGACTTGTGTTTATTTAGCATTTTCTAACCAGTTCTTTCTTAGTTCTTTCTTTCTTATTCTCTTGTCACGGGCTTGTGGGCACATAGCCTTACAGAGGATGACTAACAAGATTGGTGTGGTTTGTACGTTGTTTGTGCTCGATACGTCTGTATAGCTGGCTATTTGCATATATTATATAATTCATTCATTGATTGCTAATGAACTGTCACTTGTTCCCTACAAATTGAGAGCAATGGTATTTTAAGACACTAGGAAGACAATGAGTTCAATGGAGAAATTCCCTCTTCCCTAGGAAGCATCAACAACTTGCATGAAGTGTAAGTTATACCATCTTTAAGATATACTACATACCATTTTTTTTGGTGGCTTTGTTGGTGGTTGTATTGTTCTTCTTGCTTTCCCTTATTGGGGTTAAGCCCTTTTTTAATGGAAACATTGATTCATCTAAGTGGTATTATTTGGATCCTACTCTCTTGTCACTGTGTCCCAGCAAAATGAAGGTACGAAAAATATTCAAATTTTATGTTTTGTGACATTGTCCCGTACCTGTCTCCATAAACAAACATGATTTTGTGCCTTAGTGTCCTTGTATTTTTGTTTTGTACTCACAACCAAACACGGCCTAAGAGAATAGATTCTCTAAAGATAATTTTCTACATGACAACGTCATCTCTCACAATTAATATCTTAAGAGTAGTGTTATTTAGACCACTAAAAAGGTATAGACACCTTGTCACCCCTCTCACAACACATTATGGGGCCCGTGATGTGTTGTCTACACCATTTTACCAAATAGCATTATTGATACTTTAATTGCTAATATCATGCATGGGTCTCACATTCTTAACAAATAGTAAGAGATCAAATATGACATTATTACGTAAAAAATAATATAAAAGCATCCATTTTCATGGATGTAATATCACCTAAATAAATACATGGGGAGGATCCTTTTAGGGGTAAAAAATACCAAGGAAGAGATTGTTACATGGAAATGCGATGTTCCTGCCTAGTTTATGAATTTCGGTTGACCAACCAGAAAGGTCAAGTGAAAGGCATTATGAGTGGTAAGATTAGATTAAAATATGATTAGCCTTGTGCAAGCTAAAGTGTTTCATTGAAATGTGAAAAACTCATCAATAAGCAAGTAATATGACTTTAATGTTCATTGCAAGTACTTCCGTTACGAAAAGATAGAAAGTGGTTGATCTAATTAGGTATGGGTCCATCCCATATGAATATACGAAAAAATAAATTATTACATCACATTTTATGGTATGCCTACTCATTTTTAACTAGTCCTACTATTTGAACGCATGTAAACGAATGCATAGGGCCACACACTGAGATAAAACGGTGGGGTCCACGTAGATTGTTATCCACCTTTTTCTCCTTTTACTTTTTCCCTCATACTCAATTCGTATGCGTCACAAGTCCTAAAAATCATGCGTTCAAATAACTTTACTTAGCTAAGGTCATCATCATACACTAAGGTGTCCGCAAACTGAATTGAATTGCCTAGTACATGGAATCAAGAGCAGAGAGATAACATCTCATCTTGAAAACAAGGCACATGCCCACAACATGCTTTAGAGTATTGTATTTCAGGTGTAAATGTTAAAGTTTCGCATTTTGATGAATTTAGATTAAGTAAAGAGTATGTATTTAGAAGAATCCATACCATTGTCTTAAGGTTTTGAGTCAAAATGTGACGTCTAATCTATTTTATGTCTCATTTAGCCTGTTTATTTAATCTCCTCCGCCGAGGGTATTAATGTTGGGTCTTACATTTGAAGGGGGAGATTGGAGTTTTTTGTTATTATACTACCCCTATTAGTAAAACATATTACCAAAATCTCACTGTTTCAAAACAAATTAAAGGAAAGCACTTGTTTCGGACAACATGAGAGATGAGTCCGCGTGTAAGGCCATGTAGGATTCGCCAACTCGTTAGGCAAATATGGGTTGAATTTGCCAATCGGTTTGGCGAATATGTGTTGAATTCACCAACTGGTTTGACGAATATGTGTTGAATTCGCCAACCGGTTTGACTAATTTGGGTTTAATTTGCCAACCCATTAGGCGAATATATGTTGAATTCACCAATCGGTTTGGCGAATTTGGGTTTGCATTAAATCATGCATTGTAGACTTAAGTTATCATTAATCATCTCATAAAAACTCATCTAAAGAACCTATTATAGAATCGTTTGATTTAACTTTTGAAAAAAATTACTTCTAGAGAAATTAAGTTTAAAGAATTACTTTTAGAAGAAGTGAGTTTGGAAGAATTAATTTGTATTTAGTATTGATATATCAAATTAAGTTTGAGAAAATTATTTTTATTTGAATGTAATAAAACGAAATTAGTTTTAAAAATAAAATTACAAAAAATGACCTAATGAAATGGACGAGTTAGATAAAAAAAATGACCTAATTATTTTTTCCTACGTTTCACTCTCCACAAATATATCCTCTTTACTACCATTTCTTAAATCTCAAACTTACCGACATTTGTTTGAGACATTATCGCAAAAATTACATAATAAATAGCGTTCGCTAATTCATAATCGTAACATTTCATATTAATAATTACTTATTTAAATATATGGCATTTATATAATAATAATAATAATAATAATAATAGACATTAGCTAACAAAACAAAATAATTGTTAAGCAAAAAAAATTACTGATGTTATGTTCTTCTGTTTACATCCTTATTGGTAATTAACATTGACATTCAAATTTTATAACTTAATTTAAATTCGCCAAACCGATTGACAAATTCAACACATATTTACCTAACGGGTTGGCAAATTCAACCCATATTTGCCAAATGGGTTGACGAATTCAACCCATATTCGCCTAACGAGTTGGCAAATCCTACATGGCCTTGCCACGTAGACTCGCCTGCCATGCTATTCGAAACATGCACATTCCTGTAATATGTCTTGAAACAGTGGCATTTTGATAATATGTTTTACTAACAGGAACAATATAGTCAAAAAACTCAGGAGATTGTTGTAAACCTATTGCCTTAAGGTGTGTTTACGTGTTGAATTTTTAAAGGAAATGAAAGGTTTGAAGACTTAATCATGGTTTTTATTGCAAGTTGGGTTTTGGACCCTCTAAAACTTAATTTATAAATACACCCTTAAAATTTTAGGTTAAGATGATATCCAACCTGATTTATGTCTCATTTATTTAACTAGTTTGCTTAATATTTTCTAATTTGGGGCTCTCCTCCTTGTTTTAAAGCCCAACATGAAAGGGTGAAGGAATTTTCCGCTTTGCACTTCGGAGCAAGTCTCTTAGGATTTCCAAGTAGTTTTTCTATTTCTTTTAGGAGAAAAAAAAAGTTGTTGTCTTTTGCGTTTTTATCGTTTTGTTCAGCACTGGTCACATGACTGAGATAGTTAGTTGGTTTTTTTTTTT
>QANU01065503.1:374506-390699 GCA_003254905.1 Nissolia schottii | reverse complement strand
AAATTAAGTTTAAAGAATTACTTTTAGAAGAAGTGAGTTTGGAAGAATTAATTTGTATTTAGTATTGATATATCAAATTAAGTTTGAGAAAATTATTTTTATTTGAATGTAATAAAACAAAATTAGTTTTAAAAATAAAATTACAAAAAAGGACCTAATGAAATGGATGAGTTAGATAAAAAAAATGACCTAATTATTTTTCCCTACGTATCACTCTCCACAAATATATCCTCTTTACTACCATCTCTTAAATCTCAAACTTACCGACATTTGTTTGAGACATTATCTCAAAAATTACATAATAAATAACGTTCGCTAATTTATAATCCTAACATTTCATATTAATGATTACTTATTTAAATATATGACATTTATATTATAATAATAATAATAATAATAATAATAGACATTAGCTAACAAAACAAAATAATTGTTAAGCAAAAAAAATTACTGATGTTATGTTCTTCTGTTTACATCCTTATTGGTAATTAAGATTGACATTCAAATTTTATAACTTAATTTAAATTCGTCAAACCGGTTGGCAAATTCAACCCATATTTGTCAAATGGGTTGACGAATTCAACCCATATTCGCCTAACGAGTTGGCAAATCCTACGTGGCCTTGCCACACAGACTCGCCTGTCATGCAATTCAAAACATGTACATTCCTGTAATATGTTTTAAAATAGTAGCATTTTGATAATATGTTTTACTAACAGGAACAATATAATAAAAAAACTCAGGAGATTGTTGTAAACCTATTGCCTTAAGGTGTGCTTACGCGTTGAATTTTTAAAGGAAATGAAAGGTTCGAAGGCTTAATCATGGTTTTTATTGCAAGTTGGGTTTTGCACCCTCTAAAACTTAATTGATAAATACACCCTTAAAATTTTAGGTTAAGATGATATCCAACTTGATTTATGTCTCATTTATTTAACTAGTTTGTTTAATATTTTCGAATTTGGGGCTCTCCTCCAGTCCTCCTTGCTTTAAAGCCCAACACGAAAGGGTGAAGGAATTTTCCGCTTTGCACTTTGGAGTAAGTCTCTTAGGATTTCCAAGTAGTTTTTCTATTTCTTTTAGGAGAAAAAAAAAATTGTTGTCTTCTGCATTTTATCGTTTTGTTCAGTACTGGTCACATGACTGAGATAGTTAGCCGGTTTTTTTTTTCAGAAATAATTCTTTGCTCGACAGATCTTGCTCAACAAATCCACAACGTTCATTTTAAGTCTATTTATTACTTTCTCGATTTTATTTATTAAATTATAAAGCAACCACTGCTTGTTTGTTTGTCGAGGGCGTTCTAGTAAAATTCTTTCGAACTATAAAACATGAATGTTTTTTCTTCTTTTTTTTTTTTTTTTTCCTTTGCTCTAGAGACAGTTAGGACCAAGCATCCCCAAAAATTCACAAGGTTTTTTACTGCACGGTACATTTATAATGATTCCAATGCGTTATATGATTCATAAGGCGCTATAAATCTTCCACCAATCGATTTCCTCCTTATTATAGAAACTACAACTCCCACTGGAACACGAAACTCATGCACTCAGCCAAAAACAAATCGTCTCATGTGAAGTGAGAGAATTACATAAGTGGAGCTATGTAACAAACTCACGTTACTCACCAATCCATTATCTCAGCAAAAATGTCAGCAACATCCAAAGCATAACCAATAAGGTTCCTACTCAGAAATGCCCAACAATCTTGTGAAGATGGTGCTTGCAGAGCTACGAGCTCAGCAAGGAATCGCCCTTCCGCTGGTGGCCATGAACTTGGCTTGGTTTGCCAAGACGGCCATAACCACAGCTTTTTTAGGCCGCTTGGGCGAGCTTAGTCTGGCTGGAGGCGCGCTTGGGTTCACCTTCACTAATGTCACCGGCTTCTCAGTCATGAACGGTCTATGTGGCGCCATGGAACCCATCTGTGGACAAGCTCATGGTGCTAAAAACGTCAGGCTCCTTCACAAGAACCTCCTCATGACAACCATGTTGCTGCTATTGGTAACAGTTCCCATATGTTTCTTGTGGCTTAACGTTGACAAGGTCTTGATTCATTTTGGCCAAGAACAAGAAATATCAATTGTAGCCAAATCCTATGTTTCCTATCTCATACCTGACTTGTTTATCACCTCACTCCTGTGTCCCTTGAAAGCCTACTTGAGCTCTCAGTGCATAACTCTTCCCACCATGTTCATCTCTACTGTGGGGCTAGCTTTCCACATACCCCTTAACATCCTGCTCTCCAAGGCCATGGGGCTCCAAGGAGTTTCCATGGCAGTTTGGATAACCGATCTGATGGTGGTTGTCCTGCTGGCCACTTACGTCATGATTCTTGAATGTAGAGATGGGAGCAGGTGGAAGGAAGGAGGGTGGTGGGATCAGAGCATCGTGGATTGGATTACGTTGGTCAAGCTTTGTGGGTCATGCTGCCTCAACACTTGCCTTGAGTGGTGGTGCTATGAGATTCTTGTCTTGATCACTGGCCACTTGGCAAACGCCAAGCAGGCGCTCGGAGTTCTAGCCATAGTGCTAAACTTTGACTACTTGCTTTTCTCAGTGATGCTATCTCTAGCCACCTGTGTTTCCACTCGCATCTCGAACGAGCTTGGCGCAAACCGAGCCGGTCTCGCATACCAGTCAGCATGCGTTTCACTCGCAGCAGCCATTGTCTTGGGTTGCATCGGCAGCTCAGTGATGGTGGCTGCGAGGGGAACTTGGGAGACCTTGTTCAGCCATGACAGTGGCATCATAAAGGGAGTGAAGAAGACAATGCTGCTGATGGCCCTGGTGGAACTGTTCAATTTCCCATTGACAGTTTGTGGGGGCATTGTCCGAGGCACAGCGAGACCCTGCCTGGGCATGTATTCCAATCTTTGTGGATTCTATTTCTTAGCCCTGCCATTAGGTGTGGTCTTTGCCTTCAAGCTTCACCTAGGGCTTGTGGGACTATTCATAGGGCTTTTGATTGGCATTGTAACCTGCTTGATTTTGTTGTTAGCATTTGTGGCGAGAATAAATTGGGAGGATGAAGCTGCCAAGGCACAAACATTAGTCTACACACAGGAGCAGGAAGTTCCAAGATATGAAATTAATGGCCATGTTGAGGCCCATTAGTATGAAGTGTAAAAGGTAAGGTCAATGCACCAAACAAAAAAAAGTTAATGTCAAACTCTCCATCAGGACCATCACCACCTAATTGATATATACATCACTAACACTTGAAGTAGGTCAGAGGGCGAATCAGACACGTCTCAAAACACTTCACGATGAGTGGCTTTGTTACTTCTCTATCCCAATCTTAGTGTTTCCGTGATCTGGGATGTTTCCTGAAAATCACCGAAAAAGGTAATCGACAAAGTTATTTGACATTGTAGTACCGAATGAAGTGAGACTTCGATCTTTGAGAACAAGAAAAATTAATGCATTTTAAATCAATAGGCAGAACAGCCATTTCATCTATCTATTATACAATTGCATCAATGATCAGAATACACTCAAAGCACAATTATTTTGTTCATACATATAAAAGCTAGATATCAATCATCCGTGAACCCGGGCTCAGAAATTAAAGACTGCAGCTCTTTAGCTTTTTCGTCATTAAAGCCAAGGGTAGATAATATCTTATAGCCGGGAGATTCCACTTCAAACCAAACGCCAAGAAGTATATGTACTGTAGTTATTTCCCCACCGTCGCCTGCAAGTCACAGGAGGATTTATAAAATAAGTTAATTTATTAGCTTTCTGAAAAATAAAAATTGATAGGAATCACCATTTGCAGAAGGAAATGTTACCATACACCACATACCAACAATTATGCAAATGAGAAAATATTGCAAGCTGGTCTTTAATGGAAACATATACAATAATAGCAGTAGTTGTACCGAAGTGGTACTCTACATTGAAAAATTCTGTCCCACAAAGCTAAAGAAAACTTGACCCTACAGCAATGAGTTTCATACTCAAAAGGCATTAAGTATTAGGGTTGCACGAAATCATACTACTAGCTATGCAAGAAACTTCCCATTCTTCTATAATTGTTGATAAATGACAACAACAATAGCAACTGAACCTTTTTCCAAAACAATAAAAAAATGTCATTGTGTCCTACCATGTACCATGCTGACTGACAAGTCACTAAAACTTAAGTTCTTTTAATGGTTTTGTCTTGGTGATAAATAACTGTACAAAAAGACAAGAACCAACCAGATTTTAATTTCTGATCTACAGCCCAATCAAGGGCCCTCTGGGCTTCTTCAGTCAGTGGAGGATGCTCAGGGCTGAAGAAAAACATATCAGCTTTTCCAAGCAACTTCACAGTTTCATCACGCACCTGAAAAAGTGTAATTCCATTGCCTCGCAAAAACTTAGCAGCTACATTAGTTCCTGCAGCCCAAATAAAGATCTCTCAGATGCATACACTTGGACATCCAAAACATAAATTTAAAAACATGGTAACAAGACAAGGGATGTATATAATTCTAAGCCCTGAAACATAAGAAATGTTATTAAAAACAGAAAAATGTAAATTTGAAGTTAGGGCATTTGGATGTTATGTAAGTGTCAATGCCGAGATTTTCCATTTTTTTGCCAATGAAATAAAGACAAATGAGTTGTCTACTAACTATAAAATGTGTCCAATACCTTTGATCCCTTGAATTAGTTCGATGAGAGGGAGTCGACTCCACAAGTGTCTATACATGTACAAACTAAAAGGTACGATAAAAAGCCAACAATAACGCTACAGTTATTGTATAATATTCTATCAGAACAAAACAAGAAATGAAAAAATGAGAGGGATGAAAATATAAACACATGAAATTAGATGACTGAATTAATAAACAGAAAAGTAAATTATTAGAACCTGTTTGATTTTTAAATCTGATTAAAGGCCCTCACAAGTGGAACTATCAATCAATACTTAATCCCGATAGCTGGGATCATTCCACAAGTGGCATTCTATTTGAAGACTACACATTACTAACTGAAACTGTTGTCCTACTGGAGTAGTGATAAGTGATAAATTGAAGTATCTGAGTACCTGAGGAATTAATTCCCTCAAATGCACCATGGCAATATGGCATTGCCGCCTTAAGATTGTGCTAGGAGCCTTGCAGGGACTTAGTCAATTAGTCTTGGTTGGACAAAAGCTGGCCCGAGGATTTCCTTACAGTACCCAAAAAATGATGGCCTATGAAGCTCAAGTGTGGCAGCAATGTAGAGGTTTTTTTTTTTCTTTTTCTTAATTACTACAAAAAGAATATTTATCTATATCCAGGACGAGGGGCTCTACAAAATGGGAACGTTAGAAGTTGGAGAATTCAACCCTACCCATACCAAGTGACAATGAGCCCGTGATGCCCAAAACTTTCAAGGCCACAAATTTATCTACGTCAAAATTCACTTGGGGAAGGGCACTCTAATCCAGAAAAAGTTAGGCTATGGGACGAGGGGCTCTGCATAAAGACATTGCCAGGAACTAAGAAACTACATCAAGATCTGATTCGTCTTCAGCAAGAAGTCTGCTGTTACAAGCCCATAATTGCAGCAGAAGACATGCACTACTAACGTTAAAAATGAAGTTTACATGTCAATACATGAAAGTGCAACTTACACAAAACGAAAATAGAGGGTTATATAGTGAGGGAACAAAATGAATTAACAATAACCAAGTTCCTGGTAGTGTGAATAAGAGCTAAGTTGGCAATGCATCCATCAAAAAAGAATATAATACTTAAGAGAGGAAAAGGTTACCCTCAATTAGAACCCCCATGAGAAGGGCCTCAGTCCCGGTATTCGGATACTTCAATTTCCTCGCCTCCAATTCTCCCATTGCAAATGATTTTATAGCCTTGGAAGACCATCTACTCTCGTCAAAATACAACAAAGCAATACAAATGAAAATTCAAAAGAAATAAATAAAAAAATAGAAAAAAAAACACGAAAACAAAAGGATATACTGATTACTCACGTGGGAACCTTCACATCGGAAGAAGCTCTCTCTGGATTTCTGCAAACACGAAAACCACAACAACAAATCAGAAACCATGACTCGGTCAAATTCCATCAATTTGGGGGAATTGCGAACTGTTAAATTAAAAAGGGGGACTTACGCGGTGGGGAGGCTGAAGGAGACGGTGGAGGCGAGGGGGCGGCGCTTGAAAACGGACACGTGTTGAGGTCTGAGGCTACTAGGCTGAACCCAAAGCTTAGCGCCGAGAAAGGAGTTCCTGAGGGAGGTCGGCGTTAGGTTCTGAGGAGAACGGCCACTGCTGCAACGGAACAGCGGCACGAGATTCGTCGCCGGAACTTTCGGGATGGTGCGCACAGCAGCCATTTCACTCGCCAGCAGCTGCTGAACACTGCACATGCCCGATTTTTAGATTAGATAGGAAGAAAATAGAAACACCGAACACAAAGCTCCTTTCGGAAACATTGGACATTTGGGTTTTTAGTTTGCCTCTTGGTCTTGGACTACCCATGAATGTTTTTTGGTCAACACATTTGTGGGGATTTGTCATGCTGCTAGGAAATTGGGCTTATTTGGATGGGCTTCAAGATAGAAAAGCACTTATTGGCCCATATTACTATCAACTTTTAATGTTATGTTAAATTTTTAAAAATACATGAAATATTTCAAATAATTTCTTATATCAACACTTATTAATATTTTTTAAGAGTTCATGTTGATGTGAATTATTTAATATTTAAAAAAAAAATTACTCCAATATGTCTCAGACATGATCCAAATATTTTCCAATGCAGCACATACATGTTTGGACAAAATCGACATAAAATTTTATTTAGACATTTTTAGATACATAGGATACATATGTAATGTGTTTAACGCACGAACACAATAATCTCGTAAAGTGTCTGTGCTTAGATAGGTCCACACGCAAACCAACTATGGCTATGAACTGTGCAACAAGCCAAAGAAAATCACATGAAATGAGTTTTTCTATGAAAAGATAAATGAATGGCAGATTGCTAGACTCTGAATCTGATACTACGTTAATAAAACTAGTTAAACTTGTTGACATGATTTTCGTAAGCGCCCCCCAAAATGGAAGAAAAAAAAAAAAAGAAGTTGAAGGAGAAAGCCCTCCAGCTATAAAATTAGGCCAACTTAATGAAATTGGTCCCCAAATCTTGTCATGCCGTCCTGGGTTGCAGGCTGGCATTAATTAGCTAAATGTTGAATATCCTACACCTCCGGAAACAAAAATTTATCCTAGTAAGGTAAAAGTCATGGACAATATGTACCAATAAAATAAATTTTCAACTATAAACTTTTATTAGCTTGACCAGATAAATGCCTAAATGTTTACAATAATAATAAACTAAAATTAAAAATTATTTTTAAAAGAGTTTAATGTTAATTCATTATTATTGTAACGTCAAATGTGGAGTTCGTTTTCTCAATAACAAACCAGATGCTGATTTGTTAGTTTTTCTAAAGCTTTTTAATTAGTGGGTTTAACTCTTTGAGCTCTTCATATTAGTACGTAATATTATTAAAAGAGTTTGAGATCTCATTTATTTATTGTTATGGACTAAATTCAACTATTACGAAACCAACATAAATCCTCGTAAAAGCTTATGAACGTTACGAAATTTTAACAGATCACATTTAAGCTATAAAAGAGTGGCTCTTATTACTCTACGAGATACGTTTTCTAACCATTATTCACTTGATAAAATAAATCACCCACATACTAACTTGGGCATCGGAGTAGTTTTTGCAGGTACCACCTCCGCCGGCCAAGGACATTGCTCATCACCACTGTGTTCACAGGCGTCAAGCTCTTAGATTTAACTCAAGGTCAAAGTTGCGAGCTATCTTGGTTCGTCCGAATTGTTGGTAACGTTTATCATGTTCAATCTTTTTCTATGATATCCAAAACATTAATCCATGGTTTGTTTGGTAAGCTTCTAATGTCAAATTCTCAGCTTTTCCACGAGGAAAACAGAGAAAAAAGAAAAAAGGGGACCAAGGTCACTGCTTAATTACAAAGAAGTTAATGCGGTATTTCCACTTAATAGTTATTGTGGTGCTATAAAGGAATGACTTCTGCCCAATTCATCATAATTACCACAGTGCAAGTCGCAGACAATAATGGTGATTTCTAGTTAGAGCATCACACGAAAATGTAACTCTTAGGTAGTATTTGATCCGACAGTCATCGGTGTTACAGAATAAATCTAGACCCAACTTGTATGTTATATGGTTGAGATAAGGCCCTTCACCAGCCAAGCTAGAGTTGGTCATTTAAATGCTAAATGCGTAAGTGAGTCACGTCCACAAGTTTGACTCAATGCCAAAGAAAGAAGGTTGTACCCCGATTGAAGATTTCATGATGGGTACATAAGGGGTTTCTTAGTCACTGATACAGACAATCAAGTTATGCGCATACGTGATTATTTTCCCCCTTCTCTAGAAAAGCATGATCACACGTAATCAGACATTACGAGTTAATCCTCTCACTTATTAAAGTAAGATAAATTCGTTCAAGACTAGTTTAAATTAATAATGAATACAAAAACTTGTATTGTAATTTATGCTCATCATCTAAAGACCCCCGAGCAACAAAATTATAAGTGAATGTAATTTAGTTATCCACATAGGTTACCCGCTGAGAATGCAAATTCTCATCCCTCTTTTACTTATGATTCTAGGACAAAATGATGAGTTGTTAGGACATCCCCAGGGTGCAGACCGTGTAGACCGACACCACCATTTGTTACGGACTGGGCCTCTTAGGCCCATTCTGCGGAATATACGTGGTCGGCCCACAAGCGCTGCCCACCCGGCTAATGCAACCTAAGCCAACGGAATGACCTGATGAAGCCGTCACTCTGCGATCCCTGGAAGCCAAACAGGAAAGACCCGTAATTGACTCCCTAGTGAGCCTCACTCCCGTATCCCCAGAAGTAATGCAGGAGGAATATTCGCGGGACCGAGGGAATCACGGAGGCCAGCCGGGTATATAATCATGACCAGCCTACCAGGTAAACTCTTAGACTCCAAGCCATTACTTCTTCCCTACACCTTGAACCTTTACTGATTTAAGCATCAGAGTCTTTGCAGGTACCCGCCCCAGCCATCCTTCGTCCGCGAAGCTCCAGGATTCGAGACGTACCCCTCCGGTACACCATTGATCCAGCATCTAGAGTCGTCACGATCATCATTATAGTGGAGTTCTCACGCAATGCTAAGGCGCCACCAGTAGTATCTCCCATTCTTTCCCTAGGTGCAGTACCCATTCTACCTCGACTCCAGCTCCATCACCAGTCGGTCCACTTGGACCTATGACACCAAACCCCCCTCCAGTATTGGGTTCCTACTATNATATGTGTGAATGTGGAGAATAGTAGATAAAAGAAAAAAAAATAAAGATATTAAGTATGAACAATTTTGTAATGGATTATTAGTTTTTTTTTCTTACTTTGAGTTTTTCTAATATTTTGTTAATACTTACCCCTAACTTAAAGTAGAAGTAGTTAATAGAGAATGGAACGAATAATTATGTGTCCCTTTACCAAATGTAAAAAATCTAAAATTAAGAGTTATTTAAAGAGTAAGTTTATTAAAGTATCTTAAATAATTTGGTAAAATTGTATCATAGTGAAGAGGGAGATAAAAATAATATTAAAAAGTTATTATTTTTAAGACTAGTAATTTAGAGGTACAATTATAAATATAACAATAAATTTTGTTTCTAAGATATACTAATGATATACTCCTTCCGTCTCTTTTTTATTGTCATTTTTCAAATAAAAATTTATTTAAAATTAATTGTCATTTGATTAAATTAAAAAAATATTAAATGTATTTTTTATACTTATATCCTTATTACCTCTCATACTTTTCATAACATTTAATAATTATAACACTTATTATTTAAAATTAATTTTATTTATGAACTCTATATTTTTTTTTATTTTAGTGCCAATTAATTTTTTTTAACGTGTGTGTTTTTATTAAAAATACCAGGATAGATGGACTGCAATTTGAAAACTTTTTTTGGATAGAAGTATATTTTAGTATTCTCATGTTTGTGACGCGGAAATTCATGTTAGGTCACTTGATGACACTTGCCATCTTCTCATTTTAGTTGGAATATTATATATAGTTTGTACTTTAAATCATATCAGATTCATAGTGCTTAAAATGTCACGTCGAGAAAAGAAAGTATATAAGATAAAGCAAACAAAGGTACATGGTGATTTGATGAGAGGAATGCACCCTCACGATTCTACTTTCACAAAGCAATTTCCTTTTCGGGGATATTCATACATAAGTTTTGTTATATGTATACTAAAAATTATACACCATACATATATTTCGTATTTATATATATAAAATTTGTGTTTTAACTCATGTAATGTTTGTGCACTTAATTAAATATAATTGATAGTATCATTTATAAGTTTATAATGTTTGTGCACTCATGAGAATAAAGTTTATGCATTACTAATGGTGTATGTATGGATGTATGAAATTGAGTGTACATGTAGCATTTTTGTTTATTTATAGAGCTAGCTGTGGAACTTTTTAACATCACTTTTCTACCTTTATCATATTTTCATAACAAAATATTTATTTGTTGCATTTGTCGATAGACATATATAGATTTTTAAAGTTGAATCACGTTACTTTTTATTTTTTGTTATGGTCCGCTTATTTATTTTGTGTTATTTTTTTCGTGTATTTTGGGACCCGACAATCCCATATAATAATTCAAAAATGTTACATGTACACCCAATTTTATACNTATGAAGTGACTCCATATCTCGCCCAAAGATGAAGTCTGACTCAACTTTTTTTTTATCCTTAGAGGTGTGGGAGTCCTGCACCTCCACAATATTGAAGTCAACAAGATTTTTTCTCTTTAAAGTTTTCTTCGTCTCGGGAGTTGCAGTCTTGCAGGGTGGAGTAGAGGGGCGTGAAGAACTTGGCAATTTTCTAGGACCAATGGAGGCCACTTTCAAAGCCTTTGTGTCTGCAAAACTAGTAATCTTGTTGGCTATATCAATTGAAAAAGAGATAGGAAAAGAAGATTATTATCACAAATCTCGCAGCAAAATATTTAATATAATGCAAGAAAAATGATCAAGTCAAGCAAATTTATCGATGTAGGCTTTTTTCTTCTCAGTCTTTAAAACCAAGCACTTGGTGTGAAACAAGTCATTGTGGAAGGCATCAACAAGACCTAAAGTATTTTCCCAGTCCAACATCTCGAGATTTGGATTTGGAACAGAAATAGTTTTTATTTCAGCAAAAAGAAAAGTGAGGTTTGCCATGGACGTCAAAGAAATATGGTCAAACTAATTCACCGATATATACCTTGAACCAACGAATTTTGAAAGATTGTGGAAGGAGCTCTCGAACAATTTAAAGGAAGATACATCTTTCTTCCCTTGAGGGAAATCCAACCTTCTTTTCCATCACTAGACTTATAGAAGTGGAACAAGTTGAAGAAGACATTTAAAGGGATAGGAAGCTCAAGATGCTCACACAGAGCTTCAAAAGACAAAATGAAGGCCCAACTGTTGGGGTGGATTTGAGAGGGGGCTATACCAGTAACTTCCAAAAAAGATAACTCAAATTCACTGAAGGGTAATCTTAGACCTATAAGGTTGAAGAAAGACTCATACATATAGAGAAACGATATATCTCCTTCAATGCATGAGAAGCAAATTGTTTCATCTAGAGATGCTGGCATAATAATAAACTCGTCGGCAAAGTCTTTTTCTCGGCTCACTCCTTTAAGCAAGTCAAAGCAGTTCACATGCACTTCTTTCATGTCGGTAAACATCATTGAGACTTCTTTCTTTACCCAATTGTATTTTTTAACGTCCTCGACACGATATATCCGACGAAGTCTAAGGGGAATAGCTCTACCCATATATACCTAAACACAAGAAAAAGGGGGAACCAAACCCTAAGAACATAAGGATTAAGATATCAACAATGCTGATATAAGAAGCTGACAAGATTGATACAAACCCTATGATTCCCCCAAATTACAAGCTAGGGTATGATTTCCTAACAAAATCTCAGGCACGACTAAGATGAGATATACAATATTTACCAAATCTAGCACATGCATAAATCCACAGCCAATATTCTAAAACAAACGATAAAACCCCGATTCAAATTTACCCATCTTACTATTTTTCCTACAAATCCAAGAACCCTTACACCGCCATATACTAGGAAAAAAAATGCCATAAATCCAAACACAATTTTCAAACAAACAAAAATCCCAGATCAGTTTTAGGCCTCTACATCATATTAAGCAATGCCATGGAAATAAAGAGCACGGTCGAATAAGAAAAGCAAACAGAAGAAAGGGATTTCCTGACAATAAGGGAAGCATTTGTTACTTACTTGCAGATGAGAAGCGAAGTAGAAGTAAGAAGCTTGAGCAGGAAAGCTGTCATTTATTTCTCTTGGGAATCGCAAGTGAAGAATGGTAGAAATTCCTTCGAATTTGCAAAGAAGAGAAAATGGAGTTCCAGAATCGTGAAGAAGAGGAAGTAGTGGGAAGTTATGAAAGTGGAAAATGATAAGAGAAATTTTAAAACTTCCCTTGTCATTTGCCACAGAATGTGAAAAGACAAAGGGAAAAATAGTAAAAGGTCTCATCGAATCTAGGGGTACAACAGAAAAACCGTAGACTTGTAGCGTTTGTCACTATCACCTCATAGTTTGTCTTCCCCGTAAAGTCATGATGACTTGATAAAAGCAAGCACGGTAGCCATGTCAGGATCATTCAACTCAAGTGACATGTGGTGCCTAGATATCATACTCAATTTACTTAAGTAAAGCACATGTAAAAGCTCGACATGTAATTTTACATCGCATATTGACTTGGGGGCTTATGTTACGGACTAAATCTCAACCCAACTTGTATGTTATATGAACGAGATAAGCATAAGTCTGATACATCGATAAGTCGGTTTATCCCATCCACCACATCTTGGATTGACTGATTAGAGAACCATAACCGCTAAGAATAATGATGATAATAAGTGTTCGCTGGCATATTTATTTATAATGGCCTTATACTTTATGGACATTGTTGAGACTTTAATCAGCTCAATAAAGCTCACCCAATCTATTAGAAAGGCATAGTAAATGCTATCCAATAGCCAAAACGACCGTAACCATGACAGAGTATATAAGCACGAACAACCTTCATGCTCAGATACGATAAATCCATTCATATTTGACTATACACTTAAGAAATACACTTACTTGGGCATCGGGTGTCTTTTGCATGTATCGTTGCCGCCGTTCAAGCTCTCAACCACAGGCTCACTCAGATGCATCAACTGTCTTCATCATCTCTTAAGTTTTTAGATCAAGTCTAGGGTTCGAGTTATAGACTTATCTCTGATACTTCTGTAACAATAGAAAATAATTATGTTTGAGGAAAAGAATATTGACAAAAACAAATAATAATTGCGTCAAAAAGGACAACATTTAAACTAATTTTTATAGTAAGAAAGACGCGATATATTTTAGAAATAATGCATCTCCAGTGTTTTGTTGTCTCTGTACTTTATGTAGCTACCTTAAAATTGTTGGTACAGTAAAACACTTCATTTTTATTGGAATGTGATTAACCCACGTAATAAACCACTCGGCCTCATGTCCTCTCTGGTTTTTCCTTTTTCCTGTTTTATCCCATTCTCACCAAATATTGAGTTGATTCTAAGTGTAGTTACAATATATCTATCATATATTCATATCATCTCCTACTCCCACCACTCAGGTGAAATTCACGTGGCAAAATCATATGGGACTTTAATAACCCAACAGCTGGATATCTATTGATGTTTCCATTTTAAGTATGCATTTGGTGGCTAAAAGAGGTAGCAGCTAATTAAGAAGAATGGGTTAGTCTAATTTTATGTTATTTAAGTAAGGGTGGATGGAGGGGGTTATTCAGTTAGGGATGAAATACATAATACCTCATTTATTTTTGACAAGCAACAACCCAATTAAGGCTAATCAACCCAAACTACGATATTTTGTCATGTTAATTTTGAATATGACATCGTTATTTAAATTAGTTCTTACAAAAATTTAAAATCACAACTCTATTTATTTAAAATGTTTGTGTTTATTTCTCTTACAATGATAAAGTCTGTTTTAAAATTAGTTTTTCAATACGCGAAATCTATTATCATGAAGTGTTCACCTATTTAACATAATATGGAAGAATGCTTAATATATTATAGGAAATTGTGTAATTATTATGTAATCTTAATATATATATATATATATATATATTATAAAAGTAATCTTAAGGCCATTATGAAAAAAATGAGATTTAGGTCGTGAAAATCAGAGATTCATCTAACACATTGTGAAAACTTAGAACGATAATTTTAGTCCGACTTCAATCCTTACTTTTACATTAAGATAAAACCCATACATCTCATTTACTTTATCTATTCAATTATGCATTGAATCTTTGTTTTCCTTCGACTATAATATGAAATGATCCTTATCCAATGAACCCAATGCCTGCTCCAAAATATGTCCCCATAGACAAATTCTTTCAAAATAGAAACCCAACCCATGTGAGATGAATAATTTAAGACGAGATAGCATAGGGAGTATGAAGTTTCAAAATCACTTTCACTAGTCCCTTTGGGATATATACCAAAAGGGAAAAATAAGTTAGCAACTAACAATACTTAACGTTGCGGCTTGGAAATTATCGGCAACATATAAAAGCAAAAACCAATTGACAATACTTGGAGGAAGAGAAGTCAATTGTTCCAGCTAGATCCAAAGTTTTCACTTTCCACACAAACAACAACAACAACGTGATGAGAGATGATCGATCCAACGTACCAAATTCTTTTATGGACATAAAAGCTGAGTAGGACACTAGAATGCAATACTACAAATTAACCCCAACATTAATGCCAATATGTTGTTGCCCCTTCTCACCTGTCATCTTCAGTAACCTCTTGATAGCTAACAACTACTTCAATGAATGTTTTCGATACAGTAGCAATAAAAATGCGAGGTTTGAACGATCCATTTCAAGAGCGTGACAGCTTTAATGCATGTGTTCAATTTCTTATAATTTTACAAACTGTATATTCCATTTGTTAGTAGTATTTTGCACATATGATAATTTGCCGAAATAGTAGTAACAATTAGGAAGTAACTATAACGAAGTAACTACTAAGTAATGCTATTAAACGGTATAATCCCCTCAAGAACAAGTGTTAAAAGGAAAACTCCTCTGAACCAGAGCACAGAGCTTTATGGAAATTAAAAATAACAGAGTATGAAATCAGGAACGAAGTATGAAACTATCCACAGAATGCATCCGCGTCTCTGAGCACAGGGGCTTGCAGCTCTCGATCACCACTGACCAATAGCCTCCTCGGTGAGCTCACCCACAGGGGATAAAGGACTATTGGCCAAGGTTGCGCCCGTCACCGCCTCAAGATTAGCTCCCCGCACCTGAAAGACGAGAACGACGAAATGAACCTAGGATGAGTTAGAGAGATAACATAGGAAGAGGAGAATTACTCACTTCACTCATAATCCCTTCTGTGGCAAATCCCACCAGTTTTGTTCTTGGGCGCCTAGCTCACGCGCTTCTGCGCTTTCCCCTGTTTGCGGATCGAAGGGCACGTGGCACTGGTCACCAACTGTTTCGCGTCGCTGAGTTGTATTATGTTATGGGGAGAACGTGTTGTTGAGTTCAATTACCCCACTTCCCCCTCCTTTCTGTGGAATTCCCACTCCATCCTTTCTAGTCGTTACAGTAACTTAAGAGAGATGCACAACGTGAGTTTTAAGAGAAAATTATTGTACGAATTGATTTCCATCAATCTAAATAGTTTTCCTCCTTCATTCACAAGAAAGCTGCGTTCAGTTGTAAATCAATGAATAAATCAATATCATAAAGGCTCAAAATATAGTTAATTATGAAAAGTTTATTGTAATTATAAATATTTGTAGAGTGAACCATAATTTTTATTAGAGACTGATCTAATGAACTTAAAAAACTGTCCAGTCCGGTTCTATAATGATCTTTTGCATCAACACATTATCCGTATGCTTATATGCCATGTCATCTTTTTTAATATAATTTTTACATGCGATAAAATTCTCCCTCTTAAATTATTCCGGTACCAAAAAAAAAAAAA